>JAPKLW010001484.1:0-11173 GCA_026898455.1 Plectranthus barbatus
AGGGAGTTTCACTATCCCTTGTTCTATTGGAGGTCGAGATGTGGGTAGGGCTCTATGTGACCTAGGAGCAAGTGTAAATCTGATGACATTGTCAATTTTTCAGAAATTGGGCATTGGAGGAGCTAGACCTACTACCATTTCTCTTCAGTTAGCAGACAGATCCACTGTACATCCTGAAGGAAAGATTGAAGATGTGCTCGTGAGGGTAGATAAGTTTATCTTCCCTGCAGATTTTATTATTCTGGATTGTGAAGCAGACAGGGAAGTGCCAATAATCCTGGGAAGACCATTTCTAGCTACAGGAAGAACACTGATTGATGTAGAGAAAGGGGAATAATCCTAGGAAGACCATTTCTAGCTACAGGAAGAACACTGATTGATGTAGAGAAAGGGGAGTTGATCATGAGAGTACAAGATGAACAAGCTACTTTCAATTTGTTTAATGCCATGAAGGTTCATGATGATTCTGAGGAATGTTTTTCTGTAGAGGTACTGGAGTCAGCAATAGAGGAATATTTTGAGGAAAATCATTCTGGGAAGGAAGATGATACTGAGGAATTACCAAGTGAAGCTGCAGCATGGGTAGAGCAAGGACAAAAGTTTGGGGGAGTTCGGCAACCATTTGAGCCATTGGATCTGTTATCTAGAGAAATAAAAGGAACTAAGTCTTCTATGGAGGAACCTCCAGAATTAACCCTAAAACCTTTACCTGCTCACTTGAAATATGCTTACTTGGGAGAATCAGATACATTACCTGTGATCATAGCAGCAAATTTGAAGGAAGAAAATGAGCAAAGTCTGTTGAATTTGTTGAAAAGGCATAAGCGAGCAATAGGATGGACTATATCTGACATCAAAGGGATAAGTCCTACAATCTGTATGCATAAAATCTTGATAGAGGAAGGAAGTAAGAACTCTATCCAGCCACAGAGAAGGTTAAATCCCAATATGAAGGAGGTAGTGAACAAAGAAGTGATCAAATGGCTGGATGCAGGGATTATATTTCCCATTTCTGATAGTTCTTGGGTAAGTCCGGTGCAATGTGTTCCCAAGAAAGGTGGAGTCACAGTGGTTCAGAATGAGAATAATGAAATGATCACCACAAGGACAGTAACTGGATGGAGAATTTGCATTGACTACAGGAAGTTGAATGATGCAACAAAGAAGGATCACTTTCCTCTACCATTTGTAGATCAGATGCTGGATAAGCTAGCTGGGCAAAAGTTTTACTGCTTTTTGGATGGATATTCAGGTTATCATCAGATAGCAATAGCTCCAGAACATCAAGGATTAACCACATTTACTTGTCCTTATGGAACATTTGCTTTTAGAAGGATGCCTTTCGAATTATGCAATGCTCCAGCAACATTTCAGCGTTGTATGATTGCTATATTTTCTGAGATGATAGATAATGGATTGGAAGTTTTTATGGATGACTTCTCAGTATTTGGGGAGGATTTTGAAGCATGTCTGGTAAATTTGGAAAATGTTTTGAAATTATGTGAGAAATCACAGTTGGTGCTGAACTGGGAAAAGTGTTGTTTTATGGTGCAACAATGAGTAGTCTTGGGACATAAGATATCAAAAGCTGGAATGGAAGTTGATCCAACCAAAATTGAGGTGATAGAAAAGATGGCAGTACCAAGTTCAGTCAGAGCAGTTAGGAGTTTTCTGGGGCATGTAGGATTTTACCGAAGATTTATAATAGAGTTTTCAAAAATTGCAAAGCCCCTATCTGAGTTGCTAGAGAAAGATAGAAAATTTGAGTTTTCTCCACAATGTATGGAAGCATTCTTGAAGCTGAAGTCTGCTCTGATTTCTGCACCAGTTATGCAACCACCAGATTGGAATTCCCCATTTGAACTTATGTGTGATGCTAGCAATTATGCTTTAGGAGTTGCTTTGGGGCAGAGAAAGGAGAAGATATTTAGGGTGATTTACTATGCAAGTCGAACCCTTGATGGAGCTCAGAGAAATTACACAACCACAGAGAAAGAGTTGTTGGCTGTGGTGTTTGCTTTTGACAAATTCAGATCATATCTGGTGGGGTCCAAAGTAATTGTTTATACAGACCACTCAGCAATTAAATATCTAATGGCCAAGAAGGATGCCAAACCGAGGTTAATCAGGTGGATATTGCTATTACAAGAGTTTGATATTGAGATCAGAGACAAGAAAGGAACTGAAAATCAAGTAGCAGACCACCTTTCCAGACTGGAAAACCTAAATGAAGAAGAAGAGATTGAGCAAGTAAATGATAAATTTCCAGATGAGCAGCTGATAAGATGTGAAGAGGAAGCCCCATGGTATGCTGATATAGCTAACTATTTAGCTACTGGGAGGAAACCTTATGGAGTCAAGGGGCAGCAGTTGAAAAAGTTTTTACATGACACAAAGTACTATTATTGGGATGATCCAATGCTGTATAGACAAGGATCAGATCAGATTTTTAGGAGGTGTGTACCAGAGAAGGATATGCAAGCAATTTTGGCAGACTGCCATGCTGCAGCGTACAGAGGACATTATGGTGGACAGAGAACAGCTGCAAAAGTTCTTCAGTCAAGTTTCTTTTGGCCCACTATTTTTAAAGATTCATTTTCATTTGTGAAGAATTGTGATAGACGTCAAAGGGTTGGAAACTTGCCTGCTAGGAATGCACTGCCACTGAACAACATAATTGAGGTAGAACTATTTGATGTGTGGGGAATGGATTTTATGGGCCCATTTCCAATGTCTTTTGGGAATGAATATATTTTACTGGCAGTAGATTATGTGTCTAGATGGGTTGAAGCATGTGCTTGTGCCCGCAATGATTCAGCTACAGTAATGAAGTTCCTCCACAAAAATATTTTCACCAGATTTGGTACACCAAGAGCTTTAATCAGTGATGAAGGCACTCACTTCATCAATAAAAGTATGTCTGCAATGTTGGCTAAGTATAATGTTACCCACAGAGTTTCCACAGCTTATCATCCACAAACTAATGGGTTAGCAGAGCATATGCAATCGCTTCAATTCACAAAAAATTGGTGCGGTGAACGTGGATAGAGAAGGATTGCGATGGGTTCAGCCAAGTTCGAGGTGGGGCGCTTCACAGGATCGAATGATTTCGGTTTGTGGAATTTGAAGATGCAAGCGTTGTTTGTGCAGCAAGGCTTGGACGGTGCCTTGAAGGGATAGGCTGGGTTACCTGACACGATGACGGAACAACATAAGAAAGATACACTGGCGAAAGCGCATAGTGCGGTGATTCTGAGTCTCGGAGATACGGTGCTGAGGAAGGTGTCGAAGGAGAAAACGGCAGCGGAAGTATGGACCAAACTGGAATCCTTATATATGAAGAAGTCCCTAGCGAATCGGCTCTATCTTAAACAATCATTGTATTCGTTTAAGATGCAAGAGGGAAGACTGATCAACGAGCAGCTCGACAAGTTCAATAAGTTGATCCTCGATCTGGCAAATATCGATGTGGCGATAGGAGATGAGGATCAGACATTGATGTTGTTGAGTGTGCTGCCAAAGAGTTATTCGAACTTCAAAGAAGCCTTAATGTATGGAAGAGAGTCATTGACCATGGATGAGGTTCAGTCAGCTCTAAGTTTGAAGGAGTTAAATGAGAAGAACGAGAAGCGAGAGAACTCTCATGGAGAAGGCTTGGTGGCTAGGGCGGCTCGAGGAAGACCGGAGATGAGGAACTCCAACAGGGGAAGTTCGAGGTCAAGGTCGAGGCCAAAGCCAGGATCACAGCCAAAGGTTAAGTGCTTTCTCTACCAAAATAAGGGACATATCAAAAGAGATTGTCCGGAGAGGCAGACAAAGCAGGAGCAGAAGCATCAAGCGGATGTAGCCGTTGCTGAGCAGGAATATGACTCTGGAGAGGCATTAGTGATTTCGAATGAGCGCTCGGAGAGGGAATTTATATTGGATTCATGTTGTACATTCCACATGACACCTAATAAGTCATGGCTCGAAGGGTTCGAGGAGCAGGAGAACTCGAGTGTTCTTCTGGGTAACAATAAACCATGCAAGGTGGTTGGAATGGGTTCGGTGAGGATTAAGATGCACGATAATACAGAAAAGGTACTTCGAGGTGTAAGGTACGTTCCGGAGCTTTAGAGAAACTTGATCTCTTTAGGGATGCTCGATGAACTGGGTTACACGATCAAGATGGAAGCTGGGACTTTGAAGGTGTGCAAAGGATCCCTGGTCTTGATGAAAGGAGCTCGAAGGAATGGAATATACACTCTGATGGGGAGCACGGTGATCGGGGAGGCTTCGATAGTGATGGTTGACAAGTCAGTACTATGGCACAGACGACTCGGTCACGTTAGTGAGAGGGGGCTGCAGGAGTTATCGAAGCAAGATATGTTGCTCGGGGATAACATCAGAGAGCTGGATTTCTGTGAGAATTTCATCTATGGAAAATTTCACCGGGTAAAGTTTGGAGTAGGTCGAGAGAGCTCGCGGAACTCTGGATTACATCCACTCAGATCTATGGGGACCTTCAAGGGTCAGTTCAAATGGAGGAGCGAGGTACTTCATGAGCCTCATTGATGATCACTCAAGGAAGGTGTGGGTCTACATCTTGAAGAATAAGAGTGATGCTTTGGAGACCTTCAAGAAGTGGAAAGTGCTGATTGAAAATCAGACTGGAAGGAAGGTGAAGAGGCTGTGAACTGACAATGGCCTTGAGTATTGATCGAAGGAGTTCGAGAGGTACTGTTCGAAGCACGGTATTGCGAGGCACAAGACAGTGGCTGGAACACCTCAGCAGAACGGATTGGCGGAGAGGTACAATCGGACGTTGCTGGAAAGAACGAGGTGCATGCTGTTCGGTGTAAAGTTACCCAAGTCGTTCTGGGCAGAAGCAGTGACTACTGCAGCTTATTTGATCAACCGGTGCCCCTCGACTGAACTAGGTTTCAAGACACCGGAAGAAATATGGTCTGGTTATCCTCCGGATTTTAGCAACCTTAGAGCCTTTGGTTGCGTGGCTTATGCGAACATCAAAGGAGATAAGCTTGGGAGGAGGGCATTGAAATGCATATTCATTGGGTACCCCGAAGGTGTGAAAGGGTACAAGTTATGGTGTCTCGAGCCGGATGTAAGAAAGTGCATCATTAGCAGGGATGTGACGTTCAAGGAGGAGCTGGTAGGAGAACTGGATAAAGGGGCCGAAGAACAGGAAAATATCCTTGAGAAACAAGGTGGTACTTCGGAGGAACAGTCTGACAAGGTCGAAGGAGATAGATCAATTGCTGAGATTGAGGTGGAGCCGACCAGTGGGTCGAAGAGAGTACCTCAGGTGGATGGCGAGATCGAGGTGGTTCGAGGGTCAGGTGCACTTCAAGATTATAATCTCATGAGAGATAGGGAACGAAGGCAGATAAGACCTCCCACTCGATTCGGATATGCTGATGTCGTAGCATATGCCTTTGTTATGGCGGAAGAGGTAGAGCTGGATGATACTGAGCCGAAGAGCTATACCGAGGCCATAACTTGTAAGGAGAGGCTCAAATGGCTCGATGCCATGAAGGAGGAGATGGACTCCTTGAATAAGAATAACACCTGGGAGTTGGTGGATAAGCCGGGGGATAAGGAATCGATAGTTAGCTGTAAGTGGATCTTCAAGAAGAAACAAGAGGTTTCTGGGGTTAGATTCAAGGCTAGACTAGTTGCTCGAGGCTTCACGCAACGGGCAGGTGTGGATTATGGAGAGGTGTTTGCGCCGGTGGTGAAACAAAGGTCTATAAGGCTGATATTGTCGTTAGTTGCTCGGTACGACATGGAGTTGGAGCAACTGGATGTGAAGACCGCATTTCTGTACGGAGAGCTGGAGGAAAGGATCCTTATGATGCAGCCCGAGGGCTTCGAGGAAGCTGGTAGCGGGGAGAAGGTGTGTCTTCTCAAGAAGTCATTGTATGGATTGATGCAGTCTCCAAGACAGTGGAATAGGTGGTTCGACAAGTTTATGGTTTAGCAGGACTTTGTTCGATGCAAACATTACCCATGTGTGTATTTTCGAGGTGAAAATATGAAGACTCAAATTTATCTACTGCTGTATGTAGATGATACGCTGATAGCGAGTCGAGATAAGCAAGGGATAGCCGAACTGAAAGAAGCTTTGAGTCAGGAGTTCGAGATGAAGGATCTTGGTTGTGCTCGAAGGATCCTGGGTATGGAAATAGTTCGAGACAGAACTCGGAGAAGACTCACATTATCTCAAGAGGGATACTTGATGAAATTTCTTGAGAAGCATGGAATGAAGGATGTAAAGCCTGTGCTCACTCCGTTAGCAGCTCATTTCAAGTTGAGTGCTGTTGGGAAACTCGACGAGGAGGAAAGGGAGTTTATGAGAGGTGTTCCTTATGCGAGCGTTGTCGGTTCGTTGATGTATGCTATGGTCTGTACGAGATCGGATCTTGCTTATGCTCTCAGCATGGTTAGTAGGTTCATGGCCGAACCTAGGAAAGAGCATTGGACAGCTCTAAAGTGGGTACTCAGGTATGTTCGAGGGATAGTTGGAAAGGGTCTAGTCTTCGAGAATGATGGTTCGAGCTTGAGGCTCCCAGTCGAAGGGTTTGTGGACTCGGATTATGCGGGATGTATGGATACGAGGAAGTCATTGACTGGTTTTGTGTTCACATTGTACAAAACGGCGATTAGTTGGAGAGCAAGTTTGCAGAGGGTAGTTGCCTTATCTTCGACGGAGGCGGAGTACATTGCCTTGACCGAAGCGATTAAGGAAGGTCTGTGGTTGCTCGTATTCATGAATGAACTGGGGATTGATCAAGGAAAAATGAAGGTTTCCTGTGATAATCAAGGTGCTTTGCAGTTGGCGAAGAATGATGTTCATCATGAGAGAACTAAGCACATCGATGTGAAGTTCCATTTTATAAGATATGTGGTTGCAGCCGGAGAGGTCGAGCTGCACAAGGTCAATACTCTCGATAATCTTGCGGATATGATTACAAAGCCAGTTCCAAGTACTAAGTTTGAGTACTGTCTGGAATTGATCAAACTGTTGAAGTCGAACTGAAGAGGAGGTGCCAAGCCGAGGTGATATTGAGCCTAAGGTGGAGAATTGTTGGAGTAGTCTCAATATAACTCGAGGAAGTAGTTCGAGTGGGTTGAGGAGACTAGTCCGGTAAAGTGGATCGAGCTGTGTAGGTCAAGGAACTCGAGGAGCAGTTCGAGTTGGATAGATATGGAAAATATATTGTGTATATCTTGTTTCCTTGTTGGACAAGATTTATCCTAATCAGTATTAGATTTAGATGGGAATAAATCTATTTTAGATAGATTTAGGTTTAGATATATCTTACCATATCTAGGTTTTATATTCCTTATGTATTTAGGAATATCTCCCTATATATACCCCTGCTCCCCACCAATTGTATTTTGTCACATACTTTGTATTTTTTTCACCATAATAATATCATCACCGTGGAGGCTTGAAGAGTGGACGTAGAGCTTATGCTCGAACCATTATAAATTATTGTGTTCTTTATTTTCTGTTAGTTATTTGTGTCTGCAATCGCTTCAATTCACAACAAGAGTTTGCCCTAGTGACTGGGCTACGATTTGGTGATTCAGGTTTTGACCCGAATAAGGAGTACACTGTTGCAGATGATTCTTGTACTATACTGAGTTGCCCACCGTGGACTAATTGCACAAGGATTTCAAGGACTTGAGGATTGAACTTAGCCCCTCAGCCGATGACTACGCGAAGATTGTTGAGATCCTCTTTGTATACCGGATGCTTGCATGCTTTGATGGGAGAGGAGTTGTACACACTTGGATCGTTGCACTCATAGATAATAAAGAGCAATGGAAATTATTTCCTTGGGGCGCGTGGTCCTACAGCGTCCTACTACATCAGATGTCTGTTGTGGTCAAAAATCTGGTGAAGGTCAAAAATCCGGAGAAGGGTGCTACCACAGTGCATGTATATGGTCCTATTTGGACATTGGAGGTATTACCTAAGTTTATTTTATCCAATTTAATGAATTTATTAATTTTAATCCATAATGTTAATTATTTTTTTTTTATTTTGCAGGCATGGTCTTATGAGGCTATCCCGAATTTGGCTACATTGGTTGCGGAACCGGTCAAACAAAAGAAAGGTATCCCTCGTTGTCTGAGGTGGAGTCCGATCATTAAACGGGGTGCTATCTTCACACAGTATTTTAATCAAGAGGTAAAAATATTTATAATTATTTCATAAAGATTAAATTAAAAGTAAATTTATTTAGTGATTTGTATTTTTTCAGCTAGCATGCAGGATCACGTTAGAGCCGACGGATGTCAAAGCCAAATCGGACTACTGGATAAGTTTGACTGAAGATGATCATTCGCTGCTACGTAGATACATCCCGTATCGGGGATCAACAAGGACCCCGAAGTCCCCTTCATCGAGGCCGTCCAGCTCTCGGAGATCCACCTCCCGACGTGGAGCTTCCCAGCCGAATGCCTCCGAGATAGAGCCCTCCCAGCCTAACCCCCCCCAGCCGAGCCCCTCCCAGCCTCCTGCCTCCGAGGCGTGCACATCCCAGTCGAGCCCCTCCCAGCCACAACCCTCATTAGTGTTCGACATCCCAATCGAGGAGAGTATTCTACCTCCACAATCGTTGGCGAAGCGACCCCGAGCTGCATTATCGTCGGAGCTATTATTAGAGGTGTTTATTTTATAATAATATTTATATTATGATCCTTTTAAATTACTATATAAATATTTTAATATATATGTTAGACCGGACACACATGTTCTTCGCCGCCGCAAGCAATACGCTTTGATTATGACACCGTTCGGAAAATTGTTGGAGAGCTGGAGTAAGCCATATGGCCTCGGGAGAAGGATTGGATGAAGGAGTTGTACGAGGCCCACTCTTGTCAGGGTTCTCAAAGCACCGTTTAACGTCTACTAGGCGGATGCGGACACCATCTGAAATATGGAAGATTTTAATGAATGAGTTCTTAATATTCATGAAAATGATGGGTGCATTTGTGAAATTGCCCGAAACGGATATTGAGTTGACTAAGGAGTTGTACGAGGCCCACTCTTGTCAGGGTTCTCAAAGCACCGTTGTAACGTCTACTAGGCGGATGCGGACACCATCTGAAATATGGAAGATTTTAATGAATGAGTTCTTAATATTCATGAAAATGACGGGTGCATTTGTGAAATTGCCCGAAACGGATATTGAGTTGACTAAGGAGTTGTGGTTCAACTCTTTGGTGGACCCCAAAACCGAATTGACGGAAGATGTAAGTTTAGTTTAAATTGTTTAGTTTTTATTTTTATTTTAAAATTGATTTTTATTTAATTAATTTGATTTCTTAACAGGTAATGGAGTTATTTATTATTGTGAATCGAGCATGGTTGTGGTCCGAAATTTTGAATAATCCTGGTGTGAATCCGGATACTACCATCCTTGTTAGCCCTCGTTTCTTTGTAAGTTAATCGTGCATCTTTTATTCTTTTTATTCTTTTTAGTTTTCGAATTGATTGATTTTACAAAAATTTATTAAACTATATATGTAGGCATTATTGTGTGAAGATTGGGATAACACCTTAAGGAGTATAATGATGGGACTGTCAAACCGCCATTGGAGGATGATTACAATTGGTGGAAACCCAATGAAGAATTAATAAAAACAGTCCTGGGATTGGATGAGATGGGGGGGCAACAAAGAGTGGCACAAAGCAAAACAAGTAAGTTCCAAAAATTTAAAATGTCTTTTTCACTTTTATTGATTTATTTTTTCTTAATTCTAGGTTATTTTAATTTGTAACACACGGTCCTCTCATTGGGTCACTTTGAGGATTGATCTTGATCGTTGGCAAATTGATTTATTCGACTCAATTAGCCACAAATTCGAAGATCCCAATGACCCAGTTATTTATTTGAAGAGGGATAGGGAGCTCATGCCACTTACTAGAATGTTATCTCGTCTTCTTGATGCATCTGGCTATTGGAGCAAGGTGTCCCGTAGGAGAGTTACTAAATTCCCAAATTTGTTGAAGCATCCAGAAGAGAGATACCTTCAAGAAGACTCCTATAGTTGTGGAGTGTACGCATGTGACTATGTCCATAAAATTCTATATCAAAATGGAGTTACTTGCGTGTGGATGGCTAATTTTGCTTCAAGTTATAGGTTTGTAATTGGTGCTCAAATTCATGGTCGTTGTGAACGTCCAGATATGTAATCTATATTTCGAATATTAATGATTAGTTATCGAAAGTTTTGAATTTAAATGAATAGTTATTGAAGTTTGTCTTTTATTATATTGAAGTTTACCTGGCCGATATTATTTAAATAAAATGGTTCGTAAATGTTGACCCAATTTAAAATAGATATGAAGGGTTCGAACCTGTTGAATTCGAAATATTAATTAATTTTTTAAAATTTTGAATCTGTGGAATTCAAAATTTATAAGAAGGATTCGAATCTGTTGAACTCGAAATATATATGAAGGGTTCAAATTTGTTGAATTCGAAATATAATTAATGTTTTAATATTCGGTTTAGTTTATTAAAAAAATAATTTAATATTATTTCTGCAAAGATTCGAGTGTTCGGATTTTCAGTTTCAAAATTCGAGAGTTAGAGAGTTCGATAATTCAAAATTCGCGAATTTTCATTTTCAGTTTTAAATTAAATAATTTTTTTTTATTTTGCCAGAAATTCGAGAGTTTGGATTATCTATTCGAAAATTCGTGTGTTTGATAATCCGGGTATTCGGATGGAGTGTTCGAGCAATTTAATCTTGAAAAGAATTAAAAAAATAAAAATTAAGTAATATTTTAATATTTTGAATATGTCGAATTCGATTCATTTTAATTATTAACGAATTAATCTTTGAAAATATTTAAATATTTATCGAATTAAGCTTTAAAAATTCGCGTGCACGTAAGTAATATTTTAATATTTTAATATTTTGAATCTGTCGAATTCGATTCATTTTAATTATTAACGAATTAATCTTTGTAAATATTTAAATATTTATCGAATTAAACTTTGAAAATTCGCGTGCACGTTAATATAAACGAGCATTCGAATTTTGTACAAGCAATTTAATCTTGAAAAGAATAAAAAAAACAATTAATTAATATTTTAATATTTTAAGTATATTAGTTGAATTATAAGTCTAAGTATGAATTATAGTTGAA
>JAPKLW010001484.1:11183-29038 GCA_026898455.1 Plectranthus barbatus
TATAAGTCTAAGTATGAATTATAGTTGAAATATAAGTATATTAGTAGAAATATAAGTATATTAGTTGAATTATAGTTGAAATATAAGTATATTAGTATAAATATAAGTATATTACTTGAATTATAAGTCAAAGTTGAATTATAGTTGAAATATAAGTATATTAGTTGAAATATAAGTATAAGTATGAAATTATTGTTGAAATATAAGTATAATATAGGTATAATCCGTGAGTTCGAATTTATCTGAAGAAAATTCGATTACTCGCACAAACAAAACAACCACACTTTCATGGAATTCGAGGTATTCTGTCAAGTCAAAGCAGTGATTGCTCTCACTGACCGCTACAAGTCAAAAATGATAATTGATAAAGTTATCTTTACAGCTGTACAGTCTGAAAAAAGCTTTAGTGTCAAAATCAATAATGTTGCTTTACAGGTTGAATAAATCCCAACCGTTCTTTATAATATTCTATTTTTTGGGATCTCCTCATTCATGTCTATAAATTACACGTCTATTTCTTATCAGCAAAACACACCAACTATAATGAAAAAAAATAAGATTACCCATTTTCTTTCTAAAGTCATGATACTCTTTCCAAATTTATTGAAAGAATGGTTAGTTCTACAACAACCAATCTTTAGAGAAATTATGCTTTTGTCATTCTCATTCCAAAAGAAAATATCCATTACGATATCGGTCCCAAAAGAAAATATCTATTACGATGTGAGAAGCAGAATTGTGTTTAGAATCTCCATCTAACAAAATTAATGTACTAACGCAGTCGAATCGAACACGGTTTGCATTCGGCTGTAGCAGTTCATCGTTGATAAACGAGCCGAATAGTGTTCAGACTACCCTTTAACTATCATTAAGGAGAGCCAACTCGTAGTTACTATTTCCAATATGAGGGGTTTGTTCACTGCTCCAGCGGTTCGTACTTTCAAATAGTATATATTTGTAATAGTGGAAGAAGAGGAGTTTTTATTTGTATTTTTTTCCAGCAATTTAGTGATTTGTATTAATTGAAATTATTTTATCATTTGTAATTGTTCATTTTATTATTTTAATGTTCATTTTAACCATAATGTTCATAATAATTACTAGAAATTAAATAAAAATAAAACATAATTAGTAAATTCGCGACAAGCATTCGAATTTTGTAACTTCATTTATTTTTAAAATAATGAAATAAAAATAAACAAATTAATTAATTTTTTAATATTTCAAAACTGTGGAATTCGAATTAAAGTGGTATCCACATTCACCTCTATAAATACTCATTCTATGTCTCATCTGCAAAACACCAACCATAAATAAAAAATCATGATTATCCAATTTCATTTCGAAAATTAAGATAGTCGTTCATTGTTCAAGTCTAGAGAAATGATGCTTTTATCAATTAGGATAGTCGTTCCAAAAGAAAATATCCATTACGATCTTATGAGCCAACTAATAGTTACAATCTCCATCAACTACTACTAAGGAGATGCCCTATTGTTGAGGGTAAAGCCAACTAGTGTTGACTATCTCCCTCAACTACTATTTTTGTTGAGAGTAAAGGCTCAGAATTGCCGGGGGTTTGCTTATCCAGGGGGTTTGCTTTCCTTTATAATAGCAGTTCATTATTTCTACATATTAAAGGGTTCATGCTCTAGCAGTTCACACTTCCGAATCTATTTTATCACTTGTAATAGTTCTTCTGAACCTATTTTATCACTTGTAATACTTCGGATGGTTCATTTCTAATAAATGTGACGTGTGTATTTCAAATTTCAATTTTTGTTTCAATAGTTTAGAGTTTTATATTAATTAAAGGACCCACCTTATTGATTTAAATAAGTAAATTTATATAAAAACGAAAATACGGAATTCGCGAGAGCACTGATAAAATAATGTTAAATTCAAAATTCGAGTGCTCATGTAAATTTTTTTTCTGGAATTCGAAGTATTTAAATCAATTAAATATTAATAATCCATGGGGTGTTCGAATCTGACAAATTCAAACCCTAATTAATACAATATAATACTAATATATAAAAATAGATCGAATTTGACAGATCGAGAGCACTAAAGATCATTCTTTCAATTAAATGACCCACCTTATTTTATATAATCAAATTATAAATTTAAATATTAATAAAAAAATAAAAATACTAAATTTTGGAGAACACTATCATTACAATATTACAAGGCAGATTACAACTACCAAATTAATTTGATATAATAATTACAATATTGCAAGTTTAAATTACAAGTAATATTACATCCTGATACAATATTTTTGAACAAAATTAGTGGCCACAGATTCTGCTTCGTAGTGGTCACCGGTTTTGCTTCGAACTAATCTTAACTCCTCAATCCCACACCACAAAAGAGGGAAACAGTGGAAGAAGAGGCGTTGTGAACCTGTTGCCTCCTCCATTTGCTTCCTCCATCAAGGCGGGGAAAGGTAGAAAGACTAGAAAAAGTCTCACCATGACGTAGAGAAAATCATCTTCGGATTCACCTATTGAAGATTTTTTTTTGCTCAATTTTATGTCATTTGAGGGGAATAGAGATAAAAAGGCCATTTGCGTTTGTAGTAATTTTTAGATAGGTATGACTTAGAAGTATCACGATCACATGCCTCCTTAAATAGAACAAGCAATTAATTATTTATTTATTAAATTTTATTATGTTTCGAATTCTGCATATTCAAAAATAAAATATGAACATATATTTCGAATTCTACATATTCGAAAATAAATATGAACAGTTATATTCGTGTAGTCATGAGATATATGACTGTGTAGTCACAAGATTATTTTATGTAAAGATTTTTATAATTATGCTAGAAAACAAAATGGGCACATATTCAAATATATGAATAGTGGACAGCTGGAAAACAAAGTTAGCACAGATTCAAAGGTATGAATAGTGGACAGTGGACAGAGATTCCTTACTTTATTATCACACCTGAAAAGTAAGCAGAGATTCTTTACTTTATTTCACACATTGAATAAACATTTGCAAATAAGTAGTTCATTACAAATTCGAAAGAATCAAATTTATGAATTATTATTATATTTAATTTTATATAAGTAGTTCCAATCTGTCAAATTCAATCTATTTTTATATATTATTATTATATTGTAAAAAAAAGTTTGAATTTGGCAGATTCGAACACCCCAAGGATTATTTATTGATTAAAATATTTCGAATTGTAGAAAAATATTTATACTATTTTAATATTTTAGATCGTTCAAAATTTGAATGCCCGAAAATTTACACGAGCACTCGAATTTTGAATTTAACATTATTTAATTATATTTATAATAAATCAATAAACGAATAAATTCAAAAAAATTTAAATATTTCGTATTTATCAAAATTTGAATACTCGAAAATATATACGAGCACTCGAATTTTACGCATAACATAAATTTTTTTATTTTAAAAAAATTCAAAATTATATAATTATTTAATTGATATTTTAATATTTCGAAACATTAAAACTTCGAATTCTCGTAAATTTAAACGAGGACACGGGTTATGATGATTCGAAGTATTTATTTTTTTAATATTTCAAATTTTATTAAAATTATAATAATAATTCAAACGCCACTTTTTTCCCAATTGACACTTGCAACAAAATTGGTCTAGATTCTCTAAATGAAAAATTGAAGTGAGTCACAATAATTCGATTTTATCAATATCACATTCAAATTTATCTCTCAAAATTCGAATACAATATTACAAGCACAAGCTTAAACCCTAAACCGGAACCTAAAAGCTTGACCGAAATCAAACATTAACTCGTCTCTCTCTTTCTTTTCCCCAACTTCATCTAGCTTCTACTTGAACCTTGAAAAAACTAATTACTGTAGACGTCGGATCCATTGTAGTCGTTGTGAGAGAGAGAGAGAGAGTAAAAAAAAGTAGTTGGACAACTTCTCCCATTCTAGTGACGTAGGGAAAATCTTCTTCCAACCTCCATGACGTAGAGAAAATCTTCTCCAAAGAGGAATTATTGGCTTGAAAGAAAGGATATTGGACGATTAACGAATGGGTTCCTAGCTAAAAACCCGCTTTGCTCAAAATTATATCGTTTGAGTGGAATAGAGGCCATGTGTTTGTTTGGAAGGGAGTATATTTGCTTGAGTAACATGTATCCAAAGCCTTCCTTATATAGAAGGAGCTAGTAATTCTTAATAATAAAAATAATACAATAATTATATAATATATTTTTTTTATTCGAATTTGTCAAATTCGAAATAAATAATTTTTTAATTAGAATTCAGCGAATTCGAAATTTTATAATTTAAATAATATTTCAAATTTATCAAATTCGAAACCATTACTTTTTTTTAACTCATTTCAATTATCCAGAAATTCGAAATTTCCAAACGAGCTGTCGAATTTCAAAAAAATTACAAAATATATTTTTGTATGGATTTATTTTTTATGGAGTGATTTGACAAGTGGAATAACAAAAAAAAATATGCATGCGCCATAAAACAAGGGATTCTGATAAGAGTACATAATGTGCCAAAAAAATGATGGATGATTGTGGCATGTAACAAAAATAAATGAGTCACGGGCTATAGTTAACCTTTGGCCCAATAAGTATTTAATGTTGATATTTCACATTCATTTTCATTTATCAATATCTCTTACTTACTCACGGTTTTTCACTTATCATCTCTTCCCAACATTTTTCATCTTTAAAAAACATCTTCTTTTTCTCTAACACTTACGATGGAAAAAGGTGTTTTTCAGGGGCCAATTAAGACCGATTTGTTAGATTTACAACAATCACATAGGTCTTTTGGAGTTTTTCACGGACATGAATGGGCCAAAGAAAATTTAATGCGTCGCCGATCTGGTACAAAATTTTGGACTGAATTATTGCCACGATTCGAAGACACTAGAATTTCTGGCAATAATTTTGTTTGGAGAGTCTTGCAGTTCTACGGTTTTGCCTCTATCCTTCGTCTGGGATCCATACAGTTAGATTGGCCGCTGATTCAGGCTTTGGTTGAGAGATGGCGTCCGGAAACGCACACTTTTCAATTTTCATTCGGAGAAGCCACACTAACACTCCAAGACGTGGAATTGCTATTCAACATCAAGGTCGACGGAGAAGCAGTAACAAGATCCGATGTCGAACCAAATGAAGGCTGGTCAACATATTTACAACGTGAATTGGGTGTGGTACCAAAGCTATCCAAAAACCGCATGCACGTCAAATGCGTAGAGGACCGTATCTGTTTGCCTGCACCACCAAATGCAGACCAAGATTGGTATATACAGATAGCAAGGTGCCTTGTTGTCTACCTACTCGGCGGTTTCTTCTTTGTTGATACGTTAACAAATAGCGTGTACTGCCATGTTGTTCGAGCATTCATTGAAGATATCAATAATGACGATATCAACAGTCGTTGTAGTTGGGGCAGTGCTCTATTACCAGTTCTTTACCGAAATCTTTGCAAAGCCTCCATGATTGGAAAGCATTCTTCGAACAAAAGTACAGCTGGGTGTTTGGTATTGTTGCATGTAACATTAAATTCTTAGTATTTTTTAATTATATTATTAACTTCTCAATCTCGTGTTATATTAATTATTCTATATTCAAATCTAGGTTTGGGCTTGGGAGAGAATCATATCTATTCGACCAGAGATTCACTCATCGCAAGCTCCTGAAAATGCTTGTTTAGCTTCGAGGTAATTTCACTACAAGAAAAACAGCTTGTAGCGACGATAATGCTAGTGATTATTAAAATTTTGTCACTAAAAATGCCTCTACAGTAACAATTATTTATTTTGTTACAAAAAATATAATTTGTGACAATTTTATATGTTGTCGATATTTTTTATCACTAAAGTTAGCGACAATAATAATTTTGTGACTAAAGATGCATCTACAACTATAATTATTTTTTTCGTCACAAAAAATATAATTTGTGACAATTTTACATGTTGTCACTATTTTTTATCACTAAAGTTAGCGACAATAATATTTTTGTGACTATAAATGCATTTACAGCTACAATAATTTTTGTCATCACAAAAATATATAATTTGTGACATTCTCATAAATTGTTAGTATTTTTTGTCACTGTAATTAGTGACATTAATATATTGTGACTAAAAATACCTATTTTGTGATAATTTCTTAAATTGTTAGTATTTATTGTCACTATAGTTAGTGACAATAATATTTTTCTGACTGAAAATACCTTAATTTGTGACAATTTCATAAATAATATTAGTATTTATTGTCACTATAGATATTAAAAATAATATTTTTACGATCAAAAATACTGTTATAACGTTAATTACTTATTTCACAACAAAAGACACAATTTATGATAATTTTAAATAATGTCACTAATATATAAGAATAATAATATTTTATGATTAAAAAATATCTAAGTTATATTTGATATTAACTCGACTATTTTCCTCGAGTTTTAAAATTATTAATCATATTTGAAATCTCAATTATACCTAATTAAAAATTATAAATACTTTAAAGCGTTTCAATTTTTAATTATTCATTATTCTGATTAATAAAATTAATTATTTTTTTAATCGTTTAATTTTTCAAATACTTAATTTTAGGAAAATTGTCGATTCAGGACCCAAAAGATAGTTTAATTATCGATTCAGGATCCGAAAGATGATTTGTCAATCCAGGACCCAAAAATTATTCAATTCTCAATCCAGGACCTCAATATCAGGTCCTGGATTGAGAATTGTATGATCTTTCGGGTCCTGGATTGAGAATTTTTTTGATCTTTCAGGTCCTGGATTGAGAATTAATCTTTCGGGTCCTAAATCGATAATTAAACTATCTTTCAGGTCCTGAATTGATAAAACTCCTTAATTATACTACATGCAATTTAATAAATTGTATTGTACTTTTTATACAATATTGAATGTGTAATAAAATATAAATGTTTATATTTGAATGGAATTAATTATAATATTTTATTATTATAATATTTAATTATAGTATAAATATGTGTGAAGTGAATTGATATTTGAATATATAATTTTGTGGAATTAAGAGACATTTAATTTTTAATCAACAAATATTTATATAAACTCAAAATTATAACATAACAAACACTCCAAATATAAATTAATAATGAAAAATAGAGAAACTCGATTTTGCCTAATTTCAAAATTAAGAAGTTTGATTAAGTCAAAATTTATTTTTTAAAATAGTGGAATAAGTAGATTAACATTTATGTATATTAATTGTCATTTTTCAACAACAAATTGATTTGTGGTGTAATGGTTTGAGGTAATGAATAATTACTGTGAGGTACTGTGTTCAATTCCTCTTACTTACATGTTTATTCATTTATTTTTAATTGATCCCTGCAAGAGGCGGTTCAGATGTTGTGCAGGCAGGCCAGGGCAGGTTCGGCTTCATGATGGACCAGGCGCGAGGTGTGGTGTGACCTGGTTGGGTGGGGGGGCTTGGATCCGGCTTGGTGTGTGTGGTGGTGGAGTCCGTGCCTGGTGCAATCAGGCATTGCAGGTAGGGCTGGCAATTTCTGACACGACACGATAACACGACACGAACCCGCACGATAATATTGGGGTTAAACACGACGCAACACGACACAAACACGAACACGATAATTATCTGTTAAGAACCTGATAATTACAAGTTTAAATGATAATTACATGTTAAGACGAAACGTTTATTACCTGTTAACACGATATTGACACGAACACGACACGAATACGAAAATCTTTTAAGAAATAAATAATGGATAACACGAACACGACACGACACGAACACGATATAATTATTGGATAACACGATATTTAATCATATAACATGATCCAACACGAACACGACACGAAATCTTGTGTTCTTAACGGGTCGACACGATAATGACCCAACACGCACGAATTGCCAGCCCTAATTGCAGGACACGGTGTGCTCGGGTTTGGCTTGTGGTGGTCTGGGTGCGAGGCGGCAAGTTCAGAGACGGGCAGGGTGGCTTGTAGTGGTTAGTCCAGGTGCGAGGGTCAGTGCGACCTGACCAGATAAGGGGCGGATTCGGCTTTGTGCGACCAAGCGCGAGCCCGAACCATGCAACGTGGTCTCGGGTTCGTGCAGTGCGATCGGGCCACCATGTTTCGGATTCCGGCGGGTTACTAATTAAAAATATTTATTTTTTAAAATAAGATTTTGTGAAATAAATAATTTGTCACTATATGTATAAATAATAGTGATAATAATTTTGGGTAGCTATAAAACAGAAAAAATAGTGACAATAATAATTGAGTTACTATAAAATTAAAAAATAGTGATAATATCTTTTTGTTGTTAAAACAATATATTCTAGTGACAAACACAAGTGTCACTATAACATAAATTATAGTGACGATTATTTACTGTTGTTACTAAAACTTTTAGTCAATATCAAGTAGCCACGACATAGTGACGAACACAAAAATTGTCACTACCTTGATTTAGTGACAATTTATATATATATAGCAACAACAATTGTCTTGGCTATACATCATTTTTTTTGTAGTGTTTTATAATTTTTTGGGTAAAAGAATATGCAACGACCACCATTCAAAAACAAATTTTAATATCTTTTTAAAATACTTTTATTTTAGGTGGGCTATGCCGAAGAGTCGCTTAAACATCACACGCAATAACCTTTAGGCGTATCGAAGTCAATTGGCTTTGTTAAAAGAAAACGAGGTAAATATAATTATTGCATGTACATTGATTAATTAATTATCCACTAACTTATTTATATTTAACATATTATAAATACAGTTTGTATTCATGTCGTACAACATTAAGTACGTCACGAACAACCATACTCCTTGGGTATCCACTACCTACCTCATTTTCTTTGAGGTAATTGAGGCCATATATCCGAAGAGGGTGGCTCGACAATTCGGTAGCGTTCAGGTAATTCCTAATTCCGATTGTCTGGACCATCGAGAAACGCGAAAAGCCCTGCATGATATGCAGAGAACTAGAGCTGAAAACAATTGGAGAACGCGTCACGCTGAATTTATCGATAATTGGAATGAACGTAACAATGAAGATGAAGTGCTTCTCAATAATCAACAGATTGTGACCGGAGGCAAAACCAAGACGCCTTACTACCTCCAGTGGTTCATGGAGAGAACAGTTATATTTGTGGCTAATCCAAGTCACACTCGGGAAAATGTCACACCATAGGGGTACATGGGACACGGGAAGGAGCTGCAATTCATTGTAAGTCATTTTCTTATATTTATATAGTTTATTACTTTTTGAACTAAATCCAAATTGGTCTAATATTGTATATAATGATTTAATGTAGAAGAGTGGTCTGAGCAATGTGATGTCGTTATTGCGTGAGCGGGCTGAACATTACTCCTCTTATGCTGGAGTTAGCGAAGATTTTAAAAAAACAGTGGACTATTGCGCACAAGTACTAGAACTTTCTGGGTCACATAGCGGAACCAGTCATACTCATTCTACAATATTTAGTGATCCATCAACGCTCCCAAGACCGCCTAGGGTGCCGCAACAACGGGGGGTCGAGGAGGGTTCAAGCCAGGCAGTGGGAGGAGAAGGAGTAATGTCGATGCACAAGACCATTATTATCGACATGACAATTATCATCCAGTCATTGAGCCACAACCAGAGCTAGAGCCAGATCACAACATTAATATTCATGACCAGCCTACTACCTCACATAACTATAACTACGAATTCCTCTTAGGCAACTTCGATGACTTCATGAGTACCTACCAGTCCAATCCCAATCCCAACCAGTCCAATCCCAATCCCAGCCAGTCCATTCCCTACGAGTCCAATCCCAATCCTCATCAGTATGGATCCTACCGGTCCAATCAAGAACAATCTGATTCGGAATAATCCAGTCCCGAACAGTCCACGTCTACTACCTATCAGTCCAGTGCAGACCAATCCACGGGAAACTATACCATGACAAGTAACAAAGTTTTTACTTATTTATTCACATTTCCTATTACAACATTTATTAAGATGTACATTTTTTGTTAATTATCACATTTGGTTTCTTAGGAAATCAACGGCTTGAAGATTCATCTTCTTCTAAGAGCATCAAAAAGCGCATGAAGCTCCCTACATGGCTCACAAGGCGGAAATAAAATGGGGACTAGATTTCTTGTTAATTTTATGTAGTAGACTTTTCATAATTATTTTCTTTTATTTCTTCAATTATCTTTAATATGTTCGCAATTTTTGTGTGTCTACACGCATGTTTCCGAGAAGACCCTAATCTTATTGTAATATTTTAATTAAATTTGTGTTTTATTTGTGTTACATATATTTTTATTTTATTTATATCGTACATTAAAATAAATACATGTAAACCATAAATATAACAAATAAACCCTAAATCTCAATGTCGTAACCCTAACCATAACCCTAAATCCCCATATTTATAAAGGGTTCGAATTTCAGGAATTCGAACTAATATTTAAATTATTTTGCCAGAAAATTTAATTAAAAATAAATTATTGAATTCGAACCCATATTTAAATTAAAAATCCTGAGGGTTTCGAATTTCTGACATTCGAACTCGCTATGTTTGTCCACATTCCTAGGGTTTCAGACAAAAATATCCACATGTTATATTCTGGTTACACGGAAGGTAATCACCCGCACGTACGTTTAATAACTAGTTAGTAAATTACTGCCCAACTGCTGCATGCTTTGTGTATAATTAATTATATGTTGGAGTAATATGGGGTGATTCCTTTTTATGTAAATAGTGTAGATATTTGTTTGGATTGGAATTTGGAGTTGAGGAGCTAACTAATAACAATATATAGAGAGGCCTTGAATTCAAAAGAAACCAAACACTCGAGTCCTCATAGAATTTAGAGTTGATGGAGAAGAGGTATATATCTAGAGAGAGACAGAGGAAGCTAGGTCCGGTGGGTCCGCCGAAAAGAGCCCCGGCCCCGGCGAGTCCGTCGACAAGACCCCCGGCCCCGGCCCCGGCCCCGGCGGTGAGATTCAAGATATCATCCGCAGCGGAATTATGTTACTATGATCCACAAATGTCACCCTATTTGCGCAGTATTTTCTTCGGTAGAGACGTCCCTACAAACCCAACTCCATCTCCATCTCAGCTGCCCACAAATGATATTGCTTCTCTCCCAACGGGATTCACCAGCAATCAAGAAACTGAAGCAGAGGAAGAAGAGAGTCTAGCAGTAGCTGGTTCCGTTGAAGATCCCAATCATCATGCACAAGAAACAACTGATCAGAAACTTGTTGGAATTGGAAACCCAGAGAAGCAAGATATGTCGGTCCAAGCATCAACCATTGATGTCAAATTAACTTTCAGAGATTCTCTGGATAAAGAGTTAAATCAAGAGACATTGAAGAACAGAGAAGACTTTCAACGTTAACCAAAAAAGGTATGAAAACCCTAGTTCTCTCTCTCTCTCTCTCTCTCTCTCTCTCTCTCTCTCTCTTTTCAAGAAGATGTTTCATTAATTCGTTCTTGATCACCGTGTTTTGATCTTAAATCAAAGCAATGTCAGAAATGATGGATCGGAGATCAGAATATTTAGGGTTTATTCTTTCAGTTTTTACATTCATTGTTTGATAATGGGATTTCGATTTGAATACATGAGGGAACGTTGTGAATTTTGTAGACAATCAATTTTTGATCAGCAAATATTTCATACTGTTTCAGAGTTTTACTTTGAAAAGCATTGCATTAGGTAATCCAAATTAGTTTATTCAACGGTGATACATATTGGCTTTTGCATTGATAAGCATGAAATATTTATAAGTTCCTTGCTAGCTCCTATATACTGTAATTAATATACGTGTATATCATGAAATTAATTATCATCTACTACCTGAAAAAATCATCAATTCATCATATTCTTTGGGTTTTCTGATTAATATATAGATCGAATACTGGGTGTTTTCATAGATATAATATATTTACTATTTAGCCACCCTTATTTTCACATTTAAGAAATTGCCATATTCCCAAAATACCCACTTTAATTTCATATATAGAAATAAATCCCACAATATCAAGATTCACTCAAAAGTAAAAACAAATATATGTTTTTTGTTTATTAAAATTATTTATTTTAAAATAACTTGTAAATCTTATTTTAGCTAGGATTTTAGAAGAATTTAGTACCAAATCACAATTAAAGCATATATTGCAATCTACTTTACAAACAAATTTAATTTACATGGAATTAATTATTATATACAATTAGTGGATCTAGACCATTTAAATTCATTTGCAATATATAGTAGATGTAAACTATCTAAATTCAGTTGTGATCGTAACTATTCAAATTCAAAATCATGAATGCATTATCCATACAAAGCTGCTCTGACCTCTGTGAGGTGGCAATCAATTACCAAATCGATATTGTAGGCCAACACAATCACATTTTCTTTCTTTTTTTAATACTCCTTCCGTCCCAACTGAATTATCCCGGGTTGACCGGGCACAATAATCAAGGTGTGTGAGTGTAAAGTAACTTGAGTGAAATTAATATTTTATTGTTGAGTGTGAAAAAATTACATTTTTAAGTAATGAGACAATTGAGGTGGGACGGACGAAAATGAAAAGTGGGACAATTGAGGTGGGACGGATGGAGTAGTAAATTAACCCTCTTTCACGTTACTACAAATGATATTATTGAGTGACCCATCCTACTCAAGCACTGAAAAATGGTGAATCTCGTATCTGCTGTGAAGCCACTAATACACGGCCTCATGAAGATGGCCGGCGTCGTCCCTCACACCGTCCATATCGGCCCCGGCACGGTTATCAACATTTGGGTCCCTCAACAAACCCTCACCGCCGCCGCCGGCATTCAAACTTCCAAACCAGCTGTAGTGTTCCTTCATGGCTTTGCCGCCGACGGCATCACCACCTGGATGTTCCAGGTCTTAATTATTTCAATTAATTTCGATCAGCTGTTGGATTAATCAACTCTTAATAATGTTAATTCATCGGCAGGTAATGTCCCTCACAAAGAAGTACTCTGTTTACGTGCCCGACCTTCTCTTCTTCGGCGGCTCCACCACCGAGAGTACGGACAGGTCGCCGACGTTCCAGGCGGAGTGCCTGGTAAAGGGGCTGAGGAAGCTGGGAGTGGAGAGGTGCAGGGTGGTGGGGTTCAGCTACGGAGGCGTGGTGGCGTTCAAGATGGCGGAGCTGCACCCGGAGATGGTGGAGGCGCTGGTGATTACTGGAATGGTGAGGGCGTTGACGGAGTCCATTTGCAAAACTACTCTGGAGAGGCTCCAGTATCCGTCGTTTTCAGAGTTTCTGATGCCGGAATCCGTCGAGGAGTGCAGGGCGCTTCTCAGAGTCGCCATGTGCAGGAAGCTGTGGCTGCCCTACTGCCTCTGCAAGGACATGCTTCAGGTCTGCCTTGTTTCGTTTATCGCTACCTATGCATTATCTCCTATATTTTTGTGGTACAAATCTTCACTTGTATTTTGTATTTTGTTTATTTATTATTATATTAAATTAAACAAACACCCTACATGTTCACATGAAAGCTCAAACTCTTTATTTTTTGGTCATAGATTGTTTTTACCACTACACCCTGAACAAGTAGGCAGGCTATATTAAATTTTACGGGAAAAAAAAATCCTGAATAAAACTGAAAAAACATTTTAGCTCATTTTCATCTTAATGTCAGTCACTACTCGTACCATTTTTAGCCTTTTTTTTTTTTTTTTTCATATTTTATGTGATTTGATATGGAAGTAGCAACGCCTAAATAATCGAATTAACCATCATACTGTAAAGACGAAAAAATAAATTCGACGTAGCGGGCCCCTAAAATATATATATAACCTGCCATTGTTTATAACTATATTGGATTGTAGCTAAGAAGGTGTAAATCATTATTGGAATAATTTATTCACGATATTTTACAATCACAAGTATATACTCCATAAAGTATGGGTATGTAATTGGTGTTTTTGTCAGCGAAGAAAATGAAAGATTTAACAACTTACTGTTTTATTAAAGAAACAAACAATGCTCAGAAAAAGAATTGGCATGTCTAAAATATAAATTCAAGAATAGAACACTATATTTCATTGACTGGGGAAAAAAAAGAAGCTTAAACTATATATATATAGCTAGGAAGATTAGTTTGGGGTATATCGGCACGAGTATTGAAGAATAGCGAGTAGGAACTTCAAAAACTAATGACTCCTAATGATCTGAATTAATTCTTTTGAATGTAAGCGATTGATATATTAGCTTTTTTATGATATTAATAATATAGTTTGAAGCATTTAAATTATTGATTTAGTAGTACAGACAGTGTTCATAAGAAGAAAGGAAAGAGGCGAGCTGCTGGAGGCTCCCAATGAAGAAGGTACAACCATCCCCAGTTTTCAGCAGGTATTAATTATTCATTTATATAATTGAAATAAAAATAAAAGGGAGAGGTGGTTTGTTGAATTATATATATTAGTGGTAATTTAAATGTCATATATATTTGGAGCAGAGAATACATCTAGTGTGGGGTGAGCAGGATGAGATACTGAAGCAAGAAGTTGGTCGCAATCTGAAAGAGTAAGCTAGTTTGAGAGTTGAATGATAGCCAAAACAAACAGAGAAACTGATATGTGTGTGAAAATGCAGAGAGCTAGGAGATAAAGCCACATTTGAAGTGATAGAGAAAGCAGGTCACCTCCTTCATCTGGAGAGGCCCGCCCTCTTCAACAGGTGTCTCCACCATCTTCTTGCTTCTGTCGACTACCCCTTCAAGTCAGGGACCGAAGATTTGTAGGACTCAACCATATCTCGTGCTTTATAATTTTTATAAGATGCTCGAGGCGGGTCCAACTGTATTCATCTTGTGATTTATATGTTTGTGGCAGAAATATGACATACATAATAATTAGTCTGAAAATATATATGAATTGAGAGTCCTAGTCCTAGATATGTACAATTAAAAGAGTAGAAGAGAGAGAGAGGGGTATGGTATGGTATGGTATGGTATGGTATGGTATGGGTTCAAGCGTTAGCAAGTAAAGCCGGAGGAGTTGCAGGCCTAGGGGTGGGTTTGGGTAAGTGAACTAGTTGGGTTTTAGGGCGGGAGCTAAGACGATCAACCAGCAAATCCAGAGCTTCCTTCATCCACCAATATTCACAAACCTTCCTTGCTTCTCTTACACTCACCTGTCCATTTTCTTTAAAACCATGAATATTCACAAGTCACAAAAACACTTCATATTAATAATCGCAAAACATACCCATTTTCTTTGACGGATGTCTTTCTCCGGCCACGACTCCAGCTGCTCTTTCACCAGCAAAGGAAACATGTGAGCTTCATACAAGCTGTCCACTCTGTTTTTGCTGTTGAAACTCCATTTTCCCAATTTATGCTGCCCACACATTCGCAAACCACGTATATAATATTTATATATACAAATACAAATACAGTGGGTGGGGTGTATACCTCAACATCTCCCACGACACCGGCTTCCTCCACCGTCTCTCGCGACGCAGCTTCTTCAATCGACTCATCCACCTCCCAACCTCCCTGAGTTTCAAAAACATGGGCATGATTAGTTTCCATCGCATCATAGTCAAAACAGAAATCCTAAATACCAACCTTGGGAAACATCATCCCTTTGCCTTTTCTCTGTGCAGTGATGACAAGAACTTCGATATCTTCCTCGCCCACCATAGATGCTCCACGTGGGCTTCTATATCTGTACGGAATGCATCTGCACAACCAAACAATTCATCATATCACTTGAAGAATCTCCCGACTTTCTTTGAAATATATTCATGTTTCTAGTGTTCACTCTCTCTCTCTCTCTAAATTATTTAGCCAAGACTTGTGAAAGATCAGTCCCGACATACTAAGAAAGCTTCGTTAGCCTATAATCTGGAAATGGTGGATCGAGTGGATGATCTAGTACATGGAGATGTGAATGAATATATACATGCTAATGCTCCGTGAAATTAGATGGATTTCTTTTCATTACAGTGATTACTCACATGGAGTAAACAAGATGAAGGTGAGAGAGAGAGAGAGAGAAACGGACCCTACAACAAGGCGATGGCCATGAAAATTGTAACGCTGCAAATGTCTTCCAGTTCGAGCAAGCATATTGATGAATTGAAGACAAGTACTGTTGATGATGTGGGAAGTGAGTAGTGATTCAAACTGAAAAAGTGGTGGCACCGTATTTATATTATCTCTTGAGGTGATAATGATGTCGATCGGCCCACATCTTCATCTTCTTAATCTGTTTTTTTATAATGAAAGACCAAGTCCACCCACATTTATTATGTTTCTACTCCCAACTCCGAGCATTCGCATTTCACACCCGTCTTCTCTCCTCTATAAATGCTTTATATATTACCACTTGTATGAGTATCTTCCATTTTGCATATTTATTTTTATCTAGGAAAAAAAAAATCAATTATAACTAGCCAAAAATATGAGCAACACAAATTCCCCCTCATTTACATCTAGCATTAGCATTTTTATTTCTATCAATTAGTTATACTTTTCATGATCCTCATATATTATCAATCATTAATTTCTTATACAAATATAAAATATTTACTTTCAATTAGATTATTAATATTTAATAATAATAATTAAATTGTCAATTATGAACCTTCCATGGCCGCAAATCGGTGCCCCAAACCCAATAGTCTCCTCCACCATTTTCTCTCTCTTTGTCAGTTTGAGTTGATAGTTTTTAAAATTTGTGTGGTGAATTTGAACGTAATGTACCACTACAAATTAGTTGTTTTTTACATAAAAATATTCACTACTAGAATAATTAATGTTAGGGAGAACTGTTACTACTAATTAAATTATAATATTGTATTTTGAGATTTTGTTTAGTTTTAGTGGTACATCAAATCATTTTGTTTCAGGTTGTATATTTGGTAGATGGCAAGAATCATTTGAAGATATATTTTTCTTAGTGAGTGGAAGATTAATTCATTATCATACGTAATTTAATTTTCAGTGTGTACCGTATATTTGAAGCTGCATTCTGTGTGCGGATTTTTATTTAAATTTAATACACATATAGTATAAAATCTTGTGCTTATCCCTACCCTATCATCCATTTTGATTGTATTCTTGATTTGAACTTTTTTCTTAAAAAAATAAAATATTGTGTATAATGTAGTAGTGATAGGGGAGAGGGGCCGCAATTGCAGCTCAAAGTTGACGCGTAAGTTCCACGTAGTCCGTTATCATATATCCATATTTTCTGCCTATCAAGTTTTCATGTGGTTTTTCCCCTCAAAAAAAATAAAATAAAATAAAAGTTTTCTTGTGATTGTTTTTTTCTTTTTAAACATATATGAATTAATTTATGCAATCAAATGTCCTCGATATATTTTTGTTTTCTTATCACTGCAATATTATCACTTTTTTTTAGATTCATAATAACATTATATTAATTATTCAAGAATCAAAATTCAAAACTATCACCACTACTACTTGAATTTGATATTTCTTTCGTCAATCCCTTATTCATAAAACACAGGAATTCAACCATAGACAAGCCTTTGGGCTTCAAAAGGTTAGATTTAAGGGATTTTAATAAGATAACAGTTTTTAAATTAGTTTTGCTGTAGTTAAATTGTTTTTGCCGACCATTTCAGACATGAACATTAAAAAATGTGTATAAGCAGTGAGCAATCATGCAACCTGAAAATAATTAATCTCACAACATATTAGAAGTACCAAATGTCACAGCCCGTTTCCAAACTATTTTCTTTATAATTTATAGTTTAAATTATAGTTTAAATTGAGATCTAGAATTTAGAATTTATACTTTAAATTAATTTCTA
>JAPKLW010001484.1:29048-44680 GCA_026898455.1 Plectranthus barbatus
TTCACTTATATATTACGTTAACACCTTAATTGGATTAGGGTGTTACACCAAATACAGAATAAAGCATTTATTTAAATATATATAGTTTGTCTTTAAATATGGCAAGAAGACAATGCAATAAGAGATAAATAAGTTATTTGCATTCCAATAATAAGACTGATCGTCTAAAACTTTATTTCTCACTTTCTTGCATAAAAATCACATCTTATTGAAAAGTTGTAGATTTGAAGTTTATAATAACTTTTTCAGAACTCAAACTTATGATTTTCTTTTTATGCAAATTAATATCTAGGGGTAGAACTATGAAGGGCCGACGATCCACGAGATTTTAAAATTCTTGATACTATATTGAACAAACCAATTAATATGTAATTAATCTGAGAATTAAAAGGTCATACGATATTCCGACAGACCCAATTCATTTACAATTTCCTTCTACAATATTGAAATAATAAGAGGAAAAGTTGAGTTGAATTTGAACCTGGAGTCGAAATTTTAACATAACTAATCAAAGAGTTTTCTCTTTCATTATTATCCTATAAAACAAAAATAGTGTTCTTCATTGGACCACGTGAAGCCAAAAAAAAAATAAAAAAATCACCGTGGACAAAACAAAGAAGCTTCGGCTGAAATTGGGTAGCACCTTCCTAGAAATGTCAGATCGCAACTACACATGAATATTCAAGAATAAATCAGTTTAATAATTTCTAGAATATGAATAGCTATAAATTGAAATGGTCCATATTGGTGTGAAACCATGTGCACTATCTCGCCCACACTTCCAGAAATTCTCTTTTCGATTATTAATTAATGTTATTTCATGCTCAATTCAGCTGAATATGATTATCAAATTAGCTAATAGAGGGAATCTCAGTGATTGAATATTAATTAATCAAGCTAAAATTATTTTGCGGAGATTTTATTTGAAGATGTCGTAATCAGTCACTTGATCACCTCTCAATTATGAAATAATCATATCTTTTTATATAATTGAATAATGGATATTGCATTTTATGATTATAATTGATTAGATAATTCTCATAAAGCTCTTTGTTAGAATTTTCTTACTTATAGTGTTTTGGTGGATCATAGCTTTGGTCAATAGTCTAACCAGTCTAAGTCTCTAGATTAGCTTCAGTCTAATTTTTCAATGTAAAGTCCTGTAAGATCTTTAATCGAGTTGTAAGCAGGAGCTGATTGAATAACGACTGAAGAATCAAACTGGGATGCGCAAAAGACTCGAACAGATTGGAGCTCAGTAAGGAACTGACCAATCCTGGTCTTATAAAAATTGACGAGTTTGGGACTACATCAAGTGGAACTGATCAGTCCGGGACTGTCCAGTCTAGAGATTACTAGTCCATGATATCAAACTTGTCAGTCTGGGGATCGATCTCGAACTGAATGATGAGATCAGCCAGCATGGACTTTCTAGCATGATGACACCAGCTTGGAATCTTACTTCCAGTCCCCGTGCATAGAGACCATAAGGATTTGTCTGAGGAATGAAGCTGACAAGATCAGACTTTAAGGATTGGAGATTCCTTAAAGTCTGTGAACTTAGACTTCAGTCTAAGATTCCTCGGACTGATCAGTTTAGAGTCCTCACACAGATCAAATATTGTCGTTTCGGCAGAAAGGTGAACAGTCACTATCGAAGTCAGAAAAGGCGAAAAAGGTATAGTACTTTCCGGAAAAGGCTACCTACCCGCACAGAATGAGAGAACATCGGATTGGACAAACATACGATGTGTCTAACGGCTCCAAATATTTGAATCTCGCTCATTCGCCTATAAATAGTCGAGGACTTCCAAAGATTCAAGTGTTGGGATTGTATACTATAAGCATTTATGATTAAGTGTGTTCCTTTGATACACTGGTCTTCATAAATGTGTTACATCAACATAGTCGCTATCTGATATAACAAACATACGATACGAACTATAATATCCTATTATTTTGTCTATAGGGATGATCATATGGTGTGTAGGAGATCACATATGATTATATGAATCGTTTGACCTAGCGAGGTATAAACAGTATCACGGTTGAGACAGTCCCTGGATAGACTGTCGGTTTAGGCTGCGATACATCAGTTCATAAGTGAGCTTATCCTGGCTACTTGATGAATCGGTACATCTTTATGTATTGATGGGATCAACAGTGAGATGTGTCATTCTAATTGACGTATGAATGAGCCAGATCTCTAGATATTTGTTATGATCTTAAACCTAATGGAAGGCTAAGGGGCATACATCAGTTGATCACACTTTGACTTGCTATGGTGGCGAATCTTTCATGTACTCTTATACCTGCATTTTGGGTATGGCAGTTTGCGTGTGGCCTGCTTAGGCTGGACATGTAGGTAATCATATCCGCTTCAGGATGGGGACATTCCCTGAGGAGCTCACAAGGTTTATTATTCTAAATCCTGCAGGTTGAAAAAAACCTACGACAACAGGTTTAAATCCGTTGTTATTTACAGTCAGGAAACCGTTGTCGTAGGTGTAAAAGCGTTGCCGTAGAAATATGTACAGCAACAATTTAAAAAGCATTGTCGTAGTGTGTGTGAAAAAATGTTGTCGTAGAGATATATACAACAACAGTTTGTTAAGACCTGTTGTCGTATGTATCTACGACAACAGTTAATAACCGCTATGAGCTTACTTTTTTTTACCCCTACCTCAACACCACCTACAACAACAGTCAAAATTACCCAACAACAACAATTTTAAACTGTTGTCTATAAGCTTTTTTATTGTAGTGGTGGAACTAATTAATAAGGAGGACCCACTTTATTATTTGCATTTGGTCCCTGGTGTGGCCCACAAACTGCTTGAGACCATTATGGTTAGGGTTTTGCAAACCCTAGCACTATATAAGCCTTTCTCTCTTCAGATCAGATACAATATTATTGAATACAGTACAACACAAGTGAAAGAGAGATTGGTGGCTACACCAATTCAAGAAAGAGTGATCGACTTCTTTGAGGACTGGTGGAACTCGGTAGCATATCCTCACTAGATTTCCGAGGAGCAAGGGAATAGATCAGAATATCAGATCTGTTGGAACACAACAACATTGATTGGATTCCACATCCAGATCTACTCCATTGTCACCATCTCCGATCCAGATCTAGATATATGAAGCTGGAGTTCAGGTATTCCGTAAATTCATCCTTTGCAATTAAATATTAAATATTAGGAGCATGCATGAGGTTCGTTTGGTTTATTCAATCTAATTTGTTTTTATACACTAAGAACGATCCAAATGGCTGAAATAATAAAAGACAATTCACGTTGTCTATTGTAGACTCAATTCCTACATCAAGTACCTAACACCTAACTCTCGTGCTTGCCAAAACTTTGCTAATTTTCCGACTCAAACATAAGAGGCTTTCAAAGCTTTTCCATGTGTCACCGTTGTGAACACAAGACTCAGTTTTTTCTTGAGTTACTCTTGGTATTCTTTCTCTCCAAGAAAGAATGCAACAGTCAAGTATGCTCTGTACTTTGACTCTGGCGGGCGTTCAAGCCGCGAAGCTGACAGTTTCGGGGAGGACTATAAAGACTACATTCCGGCCACAGGGAGACTGAGTGATGTGCCCAAGGAGCTGCGAAGTGAACGAAGTGCAAAGGACCAGGTGACTGAGCTTGTGGACTAAAGGACAAGGCATTTTTAAGCCAGTGATAGATCGTGGGAGCACCTTGTATCTATTTACTTAGTGGATTTCCAGACTTGTGTGTGAAGAGTGGACGTAGGACCTTTTGGTGTCCGAACCACTATAAATCTTTTGTCTTTTTATTGTTTTCTGCATTATCAATTTACAAACCTTAAAACTCAACAGTCAAGTGTTGAAATTATAGACTGAAACTGACTCTTAAGACTATCGGACTTAAAATTTAAACTGAGCTTTTTTTTTAATAAGTTTACATTAATCTTAAATTCACACACATACTCACACACCCAGATATCCCCCTGGGAGCTCGAACATGTGACCTCTCAGTCACAGACAAGGTGCTTTATCCACTACACCCCGAGCGAAGGGACTAAACTGAGCTTTGACAAGCTAAACTGAGACTGATACTCAATTTGGATAAGTGCAAGTTTTCTATTAAATTATTTCCGTTGTACAACTTATTATTACTCTGAAAAATGGGGATCAACATATTCAACTGAAAAGTTATAAAACTTACAATTTCATGATAAATAAATTCTTTTATTATGCATTAATGACCAAACTTCCGTTTTTTGATAAACTAAGGGAGACAACCTAGTTAATGAACAATGAAGTTGAATTTTGTGTTTTTTAAATGTGATGTATTAGTTTAAAATTTATACAAAGATTATTATATAAATTTATAACTTCTTAATTAGAGACAAAATATTTTCACCGTGTAAATCGAGTACATATTTGAATCTTGTTTTTTTAGTAGAATTTGAATTGGAAGTTATGAAAGCCAGGTTGCCCGTTGATTATTGGTGTTCCTTTTCTTTTATTTCTGGGAAAAATGGATTCGAATATTCTAAACTTTATCTTAGAAAGTGTTGGATTACATTGCAAATTTGCAATAATCTTCTTTCCCGATTTCGAAAATTTTTGTCTATATCCAACATGTCACTAGCTTTGAGATTAAATAATCAATTGTGATTCACGCCTGGTCGGTGTTTACTGTCAACTGCAATAAATTTATATTACTATATAATTTAAGTTGTTACTGCGATCACAAGATTAAAAGAAATAGTATTTTTAAAAAAAAGGAAATAGTATTTTTTTAATCCTTGATAATAAGTAATTATTGAAACGTCAAACATCGATTTCCATACTTATCATTGGTCGTCCATGTGACCCTCAAATCATATTGCTCAAATAATTCATACCATAATTATAGGTGGTGAAATTCACACCACATACAGTTTTCTTTATATATATGGACAGATTTTAATGTACAATTGACTTTTTCTTCAATTTGTAAGGTGCGGGAGCCAAATCTATTTAAATTCATTTATTCAACTAAATCAATATTATACACAATATAGTTAGGGGTGTAAATGAGCTGAGCTACTTGTGAGCTACTCGGATATCGACTCGAGAAAAGTTCGTTCGAAACTTGATCGTTTAATAAACGAACCGAGCTCGAGCCTCGAACCGAGCTCGTTCACGTTAACGAACCGAGCTCGAGCTTGGATGTACTCGGTTCGCCAAGCTCGCGAACATGTTCGAGTTCGAGAACTCGAACATGTTTGCGAGCAGGCTCGTTTAACAGGCTCACAAGCATGCTCGTTTATAGGTTCGTGAACAAGCTCGTTTAAGAGATCGCGAGTATGCTCGTTACTAAGCTCGTGAATAGGCTCGTTTATAAGCTCATTTTTTATTAAATTTTAATATTTATATTTTTTTATTTCTCTCTTTTTTATTATTATATAATTATATTTCATATTTGTTTGATATTACTATATCTATATGTCTATAAATAATAATAATAATAATATGGTTAAACATACAATACCATATAAAAAACTTAATTTATATAAAAAATAAGATAAATATTAATTTAGGAATGAAAATTATTTATATGAGTTATAATTATTTCAAATATAGTTTTGTAGATATATGTATTTTAAATTTTAACTTAATCAAATTAATTAATTTCATTTACAAATTGAAACAATCCATTCTATAACAAATTTATTTTATTTGTAATTCTAAGAAAAACTTAAGCAAAAATATATTATAAATAATCTATATAATTTATAAGCAATGATTATTCGATATTATTGTTATTATATCTAAGTAATATTTTTAATATTAAGTTAATCATTTTTATTTTAAAAACATAAATTTTATTATAATTTAATTGTTTAATTGAATGTTTCTTGTTTGTGATGTACATATACATATATATATATATATCTATATAAATCATTATAAATGAACTATATAAGTTATGATTATTCGATATACTTTCCGCTATATCTAAGTCCTTTTAAAATATTAAGGTAATATTTTATTTTTAACTTAAAACATAAAGTTTTTTATAATCTTATTGCTTTAATTGAATGTGTCATGTTTGTAATGTATATATAATGTATACATATATATCTATATCAACTATTATAAACGAATTATATAAGGTATGATTATTTGATATACTATCTACTATATCTAAGTTACATTTTTAAAATTTAAGTTACTCATTTTATTTATATTTTATAAATATAAATATTATTATGATTTAATGACTTTAAATCAAGTCAAATCTATTAATTATCTATAAAAGCAATTTAAGAACTTCAATAATATATAAACAATTTATATGCGCTATGATTATTCGATATTATTATTACTATATCTAAGTCACATTTTTAAGTATTAAGTTAATCATTTTGTTTTATTTTAAAAATATAAATTTTAGTGATTATTTGGTGTTTGTAATGTATATATACATATATATATATATATTTATATTTATATAAATTATTATAAATAAACTATATTAGTTATAATTATTTTATATACTATCTACTTACTAATTACTATATCTATATAAATATTAAGTTTTAATAATTTGGTCCTATAAAATGTTTAATTTGTTTGGTGAAATTTAATTGTTATCTGTTTGGAGCTAATTGGTGGAGTTACGAAAATCTTAACTATTTTGGAGCAAATTTGTTGAGTTTATTGAAACTTTATTGTTGAATGATTTTATAATATTTGCACTTATTTAACATTTATGATGTATGTATATTATAAGATTTGCATTTTGTTGGAATTTTTTTTTTGAAGGTAAACGAACTCGAACTGAGCTCAAACTCGAGCTCACGAGTTCGAACCAAGCTCGAATTCAAGCTCGCGAGCTTGATAAATTATCTAGCGAGTCGAGCTCGAGCCGAGCTCGAGTCGAACTCGAACCGAGCTCGAACTCGAACTCGAACCGAGCTCGAACTCGAACTCGAGCTCAAAAACTCAAATTTTAAACGAGCTCGAACCGAGCTCGAACTGCATATATTTCTCACGAACCGAGCTCGAGCAGTTCACTACTCGGCTCGGCTCGGTTCGTTTACACCTCTAAATATACTTGATATGTAGATGTTGTTGAGGTTCGAAAATGATTGAATTAAAGCCCTTATAATTATTTTTGAAAGCTTTAGAAAATCAATAAAGCAAGAAATAAATGCAAGAATCAAAGACTAATTAATGTTAAGAAATCGATGAAGAACAAAGTGGATTGAGCGTGTAAATTAACAGAGTTCCGACAAGTATTCTGTGTGGGAAGATTCCATGCAAAAAAATGATCTGGAATCCCCCTTTCATATGCACAAAGGAAAAGCCCATCATAAGATATTTGGCACCTAGCACACGTCGGTGGCAACCCCGAATTTTTCAGAATTAACCCCGAAAATCTCGAGGTTGGCTAGGGCTGACGTGGCATCCCATCAACAACCTGAGATTTTTTCACAATGATCTCTCTCCCCTTGAATCTGCTTGCGGTTGGTTAGTGACCTAAGAGGTTGGTCAGTAACCGGAATTTGATATCGGTAAATTTAGGATCAATAAGTATGTCATGACGTACTTTTTTTTGGATTGCATTTATTTGGTCTGTACGCTAATGGGTCATTTGGGTCTGACCTCAACTCCTCCCTTTCAACTAATCTATATATATTAAAACAATACCGGATGCAATTTATGATAATATATAAGTTCATTAATTGTGCATTTTTTTCAATGTTGAGTTTGTTAAGTATTGTGTAAAATATTCTATAATTATTTCACTATTATTAGAATTTTCATCAATTCTTCAAGAAAGGAAATAGATAATATTTTAATTTATATATTTTTGGGAAATATGTATAAAATAATTGAATTGAGTTTTTCTTAATTATTAATTACATATATATTGATCTTAATTTATATTTAATTAAATAGAGTTATAAAAGTCCTATAAAATATTTTTAAAAAGTTTAATAAATAATTAAGATAATTATAATGAATTGAATAATGTATAAGTAATTACAAAACCAAAATATTTATAAATTAATTACCGAAATTAAAAAATAACTACAATAAGTTGAACAAAAATTATAAACAAATTTATGAATTATATATATATATATATATATTATTTTTTATTAATTTTTTTATTTTTTTATATTCTTTATAATTTTAACTTATTATAGTTTTAATTAATTTTATAATTCAATTATAGAGTTTATCCATACAATTAGGATATGTAATTAAAAATTTTGTATTATTTGTCTATAAACAAAACATTAAATAATCATGTAGGTACAATACTAATATTGCAATATGAATGTAACAATAATTAAATAGGGTAACATATTTTATTATTGTGAATAAATTATTGCGTCTATAAACCAAGGTAATTTAATTTGAACAATTAATTATTTTGAGAGAATGGAGTCAACTGAATTGGAGTGTATGCATGTGTCATGTTACTGCATCAAATCACGAGACAATATTAATTGCTATATATGTAGTTGGATTAAATACATACATCTATATTTAATAGTGAACCGGCCAACAACATTGACATGGTATATGCTCTATTTTAATTATACCAAAAAGGATCGTTTTTGCCCTTCTATAATTTCACTTCAAGTTTTCTTTTGTAATCACAAGTTTAATTGGCCTTAATACAAAAAACCTATTTTTTTTTAAAAAAAAAAGTGAATTTTAGTTCTTTTATTTTTTTGTGTATGTAGTTTGCCAAATCATTTGATACATTTTATTTTAATTTTACGAAATTGGTAAAATTATAGCAATTTGAAATGTTAGTAACACATGAATTTGAGTTACAGTTGGTATATCAGATCCATAGATTGATATTATTGTTAGGGGTCTAATTTATTTGGTTCATACGGCTAAAGACCCAAGTTCAAGTGCAGCTCAATAATAACATCGCAACCAAACTTAGCTCCAGCACGGATTAGGGTATTCGCACCAATTCATGGGAAGGTGATTAGACAGGGTAGAGAGTAGGGAATCTTGTATCAGAATCCCCTCCCCGTAAAGGGCCAACCCTTTAGTTAAAAATTCAGACAATTAAAAGAGGTTGTTGGTTCTAGGCTGACAATTCGAGCGTGTTGGATCGTTATCGTGTTGTGTCATTGTCGTGTTTGAACTTAACGAGTTTGTGTTGTGTTCGTGTTTGAACTTAACAGATTCGTGTCGTGTTCGTGCTCATTATTATCGTGCATGTTAGTGTCGTGTTATCGTGTCGTGTTAAATTTTTTTACTCCCAAGAGTAAAGCTGACAATTTTATTAAGATTATTTTTTATCTTGTCGGGTCGTTTTCGTGTCGTGTCATTATCGTGTTTGAGCTTAACAGGTTCGTGTTGTGTTCATGTTTGAACTTAACAGGTCCGTGTCGTGTTCGTGCTCGCTTTTATCGTGTGTGTTCGTGTCATGTTAGAAATTATCAGCCCTAGTTGGTTCTTGAAAAATTAAAAAATATACGAAAACAAAGCCCTTGTATTTCTCCTTTTTACCCCTTGAAAATATCTAAATCACAATATATATCCAGCAATTGATCATGTCATCTAATTTTTTAGAAAGGTTCTTTATCCCATCTCTTATCTTATATTTAAAAAAAACAATTATTATGATGAATTAAAAACAAAAATACACTTAAAGAGAGAAAAAAAATGTATGAACTTTTGAATATGAAAAAGTATGATATTTTAATAATAGGGTTCATTAATATAAACCAATTACTTTAAACTCGATTGTAATTTAAATTGAGTTTTAAATACATCCATTTTAACATGCATGGTTGTAAATTGCGCATCCTTATCCTTTATTATACTTTGATAAAAGTATATGTAACATATTACACTTAATATAATTTTAAAATCTAGCATTATATTGTGTAATTTAAGTCTTAAATAAAATTTCGAAGTTTGAGGTTTTAATTGTAATCGACGCTTTATAATATATGTAAAAACTAGGGGGTTAAGGATTTATCAACATGTAAATAATTACTACTTCTTTCTCAGTTTTCATGAACATTGCTTTTAATTCATTTTCCACATCATTAATATATGAACTTTAGTTTGTATAATATTAAAATGAAATGTAAGGAAAAGAAAAGAAAGTAAAGTAAATGTATTAGATAGATGTGAAGTTTTGTGCCAATATAAAAATTGGTTGAATCTATTGACGGCAAATATAAATTTATAAAAAAAAAAATAGAAATTAGATGCAACATGTAGTGTGCAGATGAAAATATTAAATTCTTATTCATATCTTGATTGTTAGATTAAAGTAAATGCACGATTGAGACAATTGCCGCCAAAGTCTTTTATACTGGTCCCTCCCAACCAAAACTTTCCAAACATATAAACACTAACACAAACATGATTAAAATGAAAGAAAATGTCAAACAAGTGAAAAATATAAAAATCATTGACTGGCCAACATTTTATTAATTAAGATTATTAAATAAATGGTTTCGAGATCGATATCCATCTTTCAAACATTCCTAACTTATTTGCGAGTGTGTATCAAAATTATTTTGGATGCTTTGTTAATGGGCCTAACAAGGAATTTGTGATTTGTTTAGAAGGGTAACATGATCCATATCTTTTTAAATTATACTTATAAGCCCATTATTATGCGACAAATTTCTTTTAAATCATTACAGTTTCTACATTTAAATTAAATATAAAAAAAAATAGCACAAGGATCAACTCACAGAAATGGATCCTTGGAGGAATAACACAACACCGTGTTGTGTTATGAAACGACGCAGTTTCAATCATTTTTCTTTTTTTTGTTGTTTAATGGCACAACACGGTGCTGTGATTTTCCTCCACAATAGAGGATCCATTTCCATCAACTCACCTTGCAAGCACATTTCAACTCTTTTTAGATATTTTCTTCATATCTCTCTCACCCACACAAGCTGCTCCATATACTCAACTTGACTTTATACCTAACCAATAATGCATTGGTCTTTATAGACTAGACTAGTCTTGAATAATGCATGTGTAGAAATTCGAAATTTTTTTAGTATTAAAAAGGTAGATTAGTCCCAAACATTAGTTAGCATGTATACCTTCATTAAAAGCATTCATAGCTTTTGCATAACTAATTATATATTTTGTCTGTATCCAAAAAATCATGTATTAAGCGCATCTAAAATGGAATTTAATTAATGGTTTTATTTTGTAAAAGAAAAGAAAAACTGACCGTTGTTTTATATAAAATTATTTTGTTACTTGTAGTTTTTCAAAGGCAACTAGCATCAAATAGAATTTATATAGAGGGAATAAGAAGGGGCCCAATACTAAAACTGATTCCCATGTCAGTATATTATTTTGCAAATTAGTTATTATATGTTTTTCCTGTAAATTAAGCTGATTTGACAATGCAAATATACATATTTTTTACGCATATTCATAAAAAAACTAAAATTAAATTAGATACCAATTTATACGTTAAGGATCTGTTATAAAAGTCTATATTCCCATTACTCAAAAAGAACAAAAATTTATGGCATTTTTGTTTAGATTGGAATGAATTTACGAATACAATTGAGCCACGAAAGCAACATAAGTCAACGCAGGAAAAAATGGCACTTCTAGAAAGTGTATAATGACTTCATATTAGGAAAATAATACTCCCTCCGTCCCATTTAAATTGGCCCACTTACCGAATCCGGCGTCCCAATTAAATTGGCCCCTTTCCAAAAATGGCAACTTTTTCACACTCAATAATAAAATATTCATTCCACTAACTCATTCTACACTCACAACTCTTAATTTCCGTGCCGAAAAGAAAAGGGCCAATTATAATGGGACGGAGGGAGTAATTGATTAAATTTAGCCTTATTACTTTTATTTGATAAATTGGAAGACAATGACATTAATCATAATCGTCCGTTGCTTTATTTTTTATATTTTTTTTTAATGGATACATACATAAATGCTTAAACATGATGAGGTAATATAATAATAGATCACTCTTAATTATTTTTACGGTAAATAGGGAATAATACATTTTTTAAAAAATACCTAATATATTTTGTTAATTAAAAATACGTCATTCTTTAATTTCATTTATGAATTATAACAAAACGACACCGACAACTCTTTTTGATTGTTAAAATATTATTGAATCATACAAAAATAACATCCAAATCAACTGTCTTCGTCTATGTAAAGTTTATTGTACAAAACGATCAATATTTGCTACATGATTAAATATTTTTCCCTTCTGGAAGTATCTAAAACTTATCTTTAAATTACTTATATATTCAGTTTCGAGCCTACAAAGTTTATAGGGTGAACACCATCTTGTGATTTGATGAGTTTTAGATACTTCCAAAAGGGAAATGCATTTGAATATATAACAAATATTAACCGTTGAGTACTATGAATTTAGCATGTACGAAGATAGTTGTTTTGGATGCAATATTTGTGTGAGCCAATAATATTTCAATAATCAAACAGAGTTGTCGGTGTTAACTCGTTCTAGTATACTTTGTAAATGAAATTAAAGATTGAGATATTTATAACTAACAATAATACATTAGGATATTTTTTCGAAAATCTCAATAGATCAGGGATTATCATATTTTTATTTGCCATGTGGGATGCCACATGGGATGTCAAGTGGTATTTAACGGCCGAATCATGAATAATTAACAGTACTAACTTGTTTTCACATAATTCATAAGCAGGAGTAAATGTTAGAGTATTTTTAATTAAGAACAATACATTGAAATATTTTCCTGAAAATGTTAATAATTTAGGATATTATCCTCTGTTTATTCCTATTTTTAACATCTATTACATTAACAAGTATCCATGAGGAAATTGGAGCATTTATATATATTATTTATATGTGATTTAATTAAAGAAAAATGAAGAAAAGGTCAATAATCGAGTTTTCCCCTTACTATCATCAATTACCAATATGCATATAATTAATTATTTTTTTTATTAAAACCTTTAAATCCAATTTAACAAATAAAAAGATCATGATTTTCTCAAATTATAATCAAATACCTCCTTATAGGTGGGTTAAATCCATGTCTATTGTCAATATAGAACATATTATCTAACATTAAATCGAATCCGATTGTGTGTAGCTAACAAATGCTTTTTCCCCACTAACAATGAAAGGGAAAATGTAAAGGCTACTATTACAGAAAGTAGCCCAAGCTTGTGTGTGTAAGACAAATAGGAGTGAGAACTAACCAAACTTATTAGGCATAACAAACTGATCTAATTAAATAGTTATATATTATATAAATTATTAATCATATTTATTATTTAAACTTAGATAATATAATTATGAATTAAGTCTAAGAATGTATTTTTTTGAAGTACAACTTATATATTGTTAAGTAATATATTTTATATAATGGATAATAGACTTGTGTAACGGGTCCAGCGGATGACCCGTCCGGCACCCCCGATTCTCACGGAGATCAGCCGTCCCATATGCACAACAAGCCGAACATTCAAGGGCTGATAGGAAATATAGGAGTAGAACATGTACCAGTATGCACCAAATAGGTATTAGCCGATTGTGATCACACTCGGAACTAAGGGGCCAAGACACATGGGATCACCGAGACCGAGAATCTGGGGCCAAAACCAGTGGCGGATCCAGAAAATTTTCCCGAGGGGAGCTGAATTTTTTTTTTTTCGCCTTAACCTTAACTTCAATCATTATATATCAAATTTTTCCTTATTTTCATTTATTTTTTCTTCTATACGAGAGGGGCTATACCATAAAAAATCGGATCATGATACTACAAAAACGAAAAAAAATTCGGGCTAGGAGACATAGATTCGCCACTGGTCAAAACTGTCACTCTGTGACACTTGAGTCTATTGAATTTTTATGGAGCTCAAAATAACATATTTCTACAATTAAGCATAAACCTTAATTTAGAAATAATAATGTTATGTAAAAATGCAATAAATGCATTTTGCAGGATTTAAATAAACACCTTTTAATTGGCATTTTCAGGAAAAACACATTGATAGCTAGATAATTTGGAATCCACCACTCTCTAATATTTCCAAAGAGTCTTATTTTGGTGGTTTGCGAATTAAGATACAGAATAATTTTAAAAACCTTCAAATCAATTCATTCACATCAAATTACTTAAATCTTCCACACACATACCCCATACAACCAAAACTATAATAATTATTATTATAATAAAAGGAAATTGGAATCTAAATATTCCATGGACAGCTCTCATGTACACACTATTTCTACTTTTCTTTTCCTTTTTTTTTTAAAATTATTTTTTCTCATGTGCCATGGTGGCCTACATGTTAAGAGAGAGAAGTTGACAATCACATCCCTTTGCATATAAGTCTTATTTAATTTTATTTGAATAATATCGCCACGCTTCGTCGACACTATTTCTTGAAACAATCAATCATTTTCTGCAAACAAATTTATCCATCACAGACAGTGACTCATAGATAAAATTATTGAGTTTTAAATATTTTAAACCACAAATATAATATAAGATGTGAAGTCTCGAAGTAGCTTATTTTGTCGACGTTATATGATATCTGCAGATGCGTAGATTAATATTGATTTAGATCAGATTATTACAATCAGATTAATCGCCTGTGTACCTTCAGTCCACCTTTCGGCTGCTTAATTTGATGGTCCATTTGTGTTTATTTATAATTAGAATTGAATAATTTGTATTAGATTAAGTTATTCTTAATTATTCGATCGACTAATAAGCAATATTTAATGCTTTACTTACCGTTTTAAGTATTAACGCAAAACTAATAAATCATATAAATTTAGACCATTTTGCACACCTATCTAACATATGCCCATAATTGGTTGTGCATGGAATCAACGGTAACATGTGCTCACGTTAATACTGAAAATAAAAAATGTTTAGCTAACCATCATGTATAAGTGTTAATGTGCTCATATACTAATATGATAATATAACATTGGTGATGTAGCCAATTTAATTTAATTAGGCAAAAACTTCTATACCCAAATGAGTTCATCCATTCCAAATAGGGTTTATTAATTCTCAATTAGGGTATATTAGATTGGTTTGATTTTGGTTAATAGATAAAACTTGCCTAAAACGTTTAGGCATACCTAACCTGAGATGAGACGTTATCTTTTAATTATTATTAACACCAATATTATTTTATTCCATCACTCAACGCATTAAACACATGCTCATAGTGGACATTTATGTTTATTAACACCATTTTTATTCTCATACCAAAAACAACTATTTTATGAGAGATCAAGTTCCAATATTTCTTCCTCCAATTTTTTTTATAAAAAAATCCAATATTTCCCTTCCCCCAACTAAATAGAAATATGGTCTCATAATTAATTATTTTGCAGAAAATAATGAATAAAAGTAAGAGTGAAATAGGTATGGAAGGGATTAAAGATGTCGAAATCAAAAAAAGTTGGGTGTGGGGTTATGCCAAAAATGTTTCAGTTATATGTTATCTACATATTCCCATATTCGAATCATATATATAATGCTATCAATTTGCAAAAAACATATCATTTAATATATATACATAGATTACATCACAAATTTATAATAATAATAATAATAATAATAATAATAATAATAATAATAAT
>JAPKLW010001484.1:54680-71503 GCA_026898455.1 Plectranthus barbatus
TTGTTCAGCCTAGATTACACCCCTATATATATATATATATATATATAATAGATTTTTATTGATAATATTAATTATATAATCATTTTTCAAAATTAATTACTAAATAAGTTGCGAATTGTATTCGCAAATTACATATTTTAATTTCATTGTTTATATAAAAAGTGGTACATAATAAAATATTATCACTTAAAATTAGGGGTGACAATTCGTGCATATCGGATCTTTATCGTGTCAATCCGTTATCAAGTCGATCCGTTAAGGTCAAATTCATATCAGATCCGTTAAGAAAAATTAAAATCCGTATCCGTATCCGATCCGTTAAGCTCAAATTCGTATCCGCACGAATTCGATCCGTATCCGTTAAGGATCCAATAATTATCCAATCCGAATGATCCGTTATGTATCCGATTCGATAAAGATCCGATAAGAATCCAAATCGAATTAATTCAATAAGAATCCGTTTCAATAAACACAATTATAATCCAATAAAAATCGGATAAGATAATACAAAATATTCATATTTAATTGTTCAAATAATGTGTTTGATAAATAAATAAAACTGCAACTTCATTTGAAACTAAAATCCTCAATCAAATATCCGAAGATACATAGATAAATCTTGAATTCCAATTCTAGTGGTCAAACATGCTCATTTCTAAATACTGATCAATCTTTCACCTTAGTCGTCAATACTCCACTTACAATTTTGAGGGAGAAAAATATTAATTAAAATTTTAAGATTTATAACAAATAAAATAAATTATAATAAATACTTGAAAGAGTTGAGACAATGAATGAGAATCTACAATACTTTCATCAACATTAAAATTTAAGATCTCACCTTTTAGTTAATCCATTGATACAACTTAAATGAAAACTTGAAGTTGAGAAAAAAAATATTAAATTTTGATAGTAGAAGAAAATAAATATTAAAAAATATAATTAATAGATAAATAAATACATTTTTTGGTAGTGAATTAATAAAATGGGACACGAACAATGAAGAACCAAGAGAATTGAGTTTTTGAAAGAACTTTAAATCTATATTAATATATCAAAATTAATTAATTAATTATTATATTTAAAAAATAAATATTTTTTATTAATTTATTAACGGATATCCGTATCCGATCCGTTTAATGAATTATCCAATCCGATCCGAAATTTCCGTGTCCTTATCGTATTGATCCGATAAGGATCCATATCCGATAAGCCTCAATTCGTATCCGTTATTATTGTGCGGATTCGTGTCGGATTATCGGATCAGATAAAAAATTACCACCCCTACTTAAAATAATACAAGTTCAGAACAATAAACAAGAAAAATTAAATTAAGACAACATCACACTATTACATGAAAAAAAAAATCAAATGATATAACATTGCAACTACATGGTAAAAAACATACTAAGCACTTTCATAATTGGCCCATATGAGCTCAACCAAATCTGCCTGGAGCTGATGGTGTGTATCTTTATCACGTAGTTCTTTGAAATTATAAAGATAAGCTTGAAATTCTTGAGTAGAACCCAAATTTGTTGTTCCAGATGGAGGCGTGTCTTCATCGGACCAATTGATAGATGCATCTCCTTCATCCTCTATAATCATGTTGTGCAAAATTATGCATGTATAAATAATATTTCTCAAATCTTCTTTGTAATAACACCATGCAGGACCTCTAACAATCACCCAACTAGCTTGAAGAACTCCAAACGCACGTTCAACATCTTTTCTTGCAGCTTCTTGCATCTCTTTAAATTTCTTGCGTTTGGGATCCATAGGACATGGAAAATTTTTGACAAATAAAGTCCATTCTGGATAGATCCCATCTGTTAAAAAGTATCCATTATTATACGATGTGTCATTCACCGTAAATGTAACTTGTGGCGCATTTCCTTGCAATATAACATTTAATAAAGGTGATCCATCAAGAACATTTATATCATTTTTCGAATCTGCACATCCAAAAAATGCATGTCATATCCACAAATCTGCAGACGCAATTGCTTCAAGAATTATTGTTGGGAACCATACCCGTGGGTATATTGGTCTTTCCAAGAAACACGGCAATTCCTCCATTCTCAATGCATGCAGTCAAGACTCCCTAACATTTCAGGGAGTCCATGCCTCTGCTCATGCATTTGAAGCAAACGTTGAGTATCTGCAGCTGTTGGCCTTCTCAAGTACGAGCTCCAAACACGTTGATAACAAATTGATAGAAGTTGAGAAGACAATCCAATGCGCTTTCTCTCACCCATTCATATATACTTATCAAGTGAGTCATCTGGAGTAGCATATGCCAACTGACGTATGGTTGTTGTGTACTTTTGAATTAATAAAAAGTATAAAATGAACAATTAAATGTAATTTAATATTATTGAGAATATTAAAAATAAAAATATGTATATCAAAATTAATCTCTATTTGTAGAGAATGAAAAATTATGAATTTTGATATATCAATTTTTAGTATTGAATTTGCAAAAAATTAATTGACAAATAGAATAGAGACAAATATCAACATTATGTTAATACAACAATAATTAGTTTAAAAGAAAAGGAGATGGGCTCACAGATCATTTGTGGTTGACTAGGTACATGGTCACCAAATTGTGGAGAATTTATACTATTTTTTATTTAATTTTAATAATAATATCTGATGTAAGTGTTGAGATATTGCAGAAATTTATAATCTTAAAAGCTAACTTTTTGTATTTTTGCCACCTCATCATGTATAAAGCCTATGCGATGATTAAAACCCAACTTCATGTGTTTAAGCATGAGATTTTCATCCCCATTGCAGCCCCCCTAAGCTCTTCAAAATTTGAAAATACCACGGATAGACCACATCCCCTGTATCTCATCAAATTCTTTCTCTTGGAACTTTCACAGCCGCTGAATGGGCTGCATCTTTTCTGGATATATTGTTTATTACCTTTCGGCTTAGCATTCCTCATCAAAGCATTAAATAGCTAGAGCAATGAATATACAAGTTACACACATAATGTAGAGTTCAATCACATTTTACTTGCTTTCTGTTCCAATATATTTGCATAGTACCTTGTTCTTAGCTTTTATAATAAAGTTAAATACAATATATAATTTTTCTGTCCCATTTTGTATTTCAGTAGTTCAATGCTGTAAATTAAATGTGTATTATTAAAACTATTTCAGACATAACATAATGCTAGGTACCTTTCAAAAACATATCATGTATTATTATACTATATGTTAAACATATATATATCTTACCACCTGTGTAGTCAGGGCCGGCTCTGTAAATTTTGGGGCCCGGTGCGAAGAAAATTTGGTGCCCTATTTAAATTAATTAATTCTAAAATTATTAATAAAATATTATATAAATATAAAATACATTTTAAAATCATCCATCTTATATAAAATTCAAAATTTATTAAAAATATCTTTTAACAAAAAGCTCGAGTTCTTGACAAACTTCATATAAGATCATTTCACTTTATTTTTAAATAAACCTAAGAAAAAATTTAAGAAATTAAATAATACTATATAAAGTATATGCATAATCATCATTTTTTTTAAAAAAATTCTCCACTCATATTTTGAAGCAAAATTTTCAAGATTTTTTGTTCATATATTTTCTTTGTTTTTCTTTTTAATAAAACAAATATTTACTAACTCAAGAACAACAATTAACATAATATTAATATGAAATAAATAAAATTAAACAATTTGAAATCTAAAATCACTCTGAATAATTAAAAGAGATTAAACAAATAAATTAAGTGCGAAGGCCTAACAAATCACATTATGGAACAAGAACATTTAATGAGATTTAAAAATATTGCACAACATTATGATCACAAACAAATCCCATCATAGATAATATTTGTTTAAAAATAATGAAGGATTATTATTAAAAAAATGAAGGACTATTTTATCAACTTGTTGTTAGTTGCTGCTCACTAAAACTCGTTTGTATGATGTTGAAAATAAAGAAGGAGAGAAGATAACTAGAGAAGCAATGGAAAAGCTGTGAAGAGAGAGAGAGCAGTCGCTTTGTATACTATAAGAGTGGCCAAACTTTTGGTTGTGTTATAAACAATATAAATTTTACTATCTTAATTGCTATCTAGAATAATCTTACTATGTTATTTGTTAAGATATTCTATATCTTTTGTAGATAGATTTGTATATCTCTATAATTTCTTAGATTAGATACGTTTTTCTCCTCTATAAGTACAATATTTGTAATCTATTTTTATTGAGTAAAATACGAGATAAGTTTCTCTACCTGATATCTTAATTAATCTTAATATTTTATTTTTAATAAATTTTGAGCTAAACATCTTTATTAGGGTAAATATAAATTTATATTTTTTTTTTGTTAATGTTTTTAGTTTAGTTAAAGTTTTTTTATCTTATATTTTTTTTTCAAATGGTGCCCCACTAAAATAAATTAATACTTTAATATTACTACTATTATATAATTTTTTTTTAAAATAATGGTGCCCCTTAATTCGGAGGTCCCGGTGCGGCGCACCTCTCGCACGGCCTCAGGGCCGCCACTGTGTGTAGTTCTATGCTCTTTCACTATATATTCCCACATCTCCTTCAACACTCAATATTTTTCATGGAAAAAAGAGGGAGCGAATTGGCTCTGACCCAATCCGTTGCATGGGCATGGTTCGAGCACCGCTCCAGCTCCAGCAATCCGTCCACACCGGATTTCAACTTTTCAAGAACTAAGTTCGTCACAAAACCTTCGAGATACAAGGTGGAAGCCGACAAAGATGTCCAAGAAAATCGAAAATCTACTACACCAGCAAAATCTAGTCATGGCAATACTACTTACTGTTCTCTTCTTGATAGGTATGACATAGAGAGAATCTCGAGGCAGCTTGATTACTACATAGAATCTACTCTTGCCAACCACCTGACTCGCCGGAGGGCGGAGGTCGAGGCGGTGGCTACCGAGAAGATGAAGAGCAAGCAAAGAGGAAAGAAGGTGGCTAAAGGGTTATTATGGCTGGGAACACACGTTCCTTTGGCGTGTGGCTCGTCGAGAGATGAGGTGGTGGATAGGACTAGCATCGAGTGCTCGCGGCGGCGGCAGGGCATCCGTGCCTAATGATAAATTCCTTCATTTCTCATTACTTGTATTTGGATATATGTAAAATGCCATTTCCCCATTGGATGCTAATTTTTCAAAGGTTGTTTTAATGTGTACACATTTATTATTGATTGCAATATGTTTTTAACTTTTTTTTAAAAAGATTAATATATTGTGAATTATGTGTATGTCTGTATTGGAAAAAAAAAACCAAAATTTGAAATTTTGAATATGATATGAAAAAAAATAATTTCCTACTCTATATTAGCAATGTTTTCGCCCAAGGACAAGAACTCAATCAGATCTTTTGTCATAATAAATTAATCTACTAAGATTTTATTTGATTATATATTGCAAATGGTGTTCATTTATTATTACTCAATATGTTAAAAACACATTCAATGTATATTGTTAGCATCCACATAGTTTTGCTAACGGTTTTAACTTTTGATGATGAAATATTATTTGCAATGCAAGATAATACGCAACTTAAAATATATTTTATTTTTACATCATAATAATATAATTGATTAATGCTCGATGCTCGACATTATTTGAACTCATGACTAATTAGTTACTAATAAAACGATTAATTAAAGATGGAGATAATTCTGAAGTCAATTGAATCCTTTGCTGTCATTCCAAACATAATTCATGGCTATTTTATTTTATTTCGTGTGTGTGCTTCACACTATACATACATACAATAATAAAAACAAAAAAGGAATGAAAATGTAGAGGAAAAAAAAAGAAGAACAAGTGAGCATTACATATATATTGTGTTTGGTCGTATTCGATTAAAGAAGAGCGTGCATAGATGGATAGAAAAGCTAGCTATTTATTAATTGTGTGTGAACGACCCTTGTTTTATGGCTATTTTGGATTTTATATTTGAATTTTGAATCCTACTTTTGCTTTATCATGCATTTCCAGCTGTTCCTATATATATATGTTTTTGAATATCCATACCCCTATTTTTTCATTTCTTCACTTTTTATATATATATATATATATATTTTTTTTTCAGGAAACACACTTCACTATGTTAATTAAACATATTTACACATTTTCCTTCCTTTTCATAACTAGTTCTTTAATGTAAGACCCGAAATCCAACCACATTATACAATAATATTTATCACTAAATCTATTAATTTATATTCTCTTGAATCCATTAAGAATATTGAAAACGATCCAATCACTACAAACTAATACGACAATTAGACCAGCCGCTGCTGAATTAAAATTAGCGGCGATTATTAAAAATTAGAAATTTAAAAGATATGAATAATGGATGAAAATATTGTTGTAAATCGAATCCTTCGTATATCGCAGATAAGTAATAATAAAGAGAAAATAATAGAGAGAACAAGATGGAGAGGAAAATAGAGAATATTATTAATAATTGATGTGTGTGTAAAGAATTACAATATCATGTCCTATATATAAGGGTGAAATCATATCATCTATAGAAATCTAGAAAGATATGTATATATCTCTAAAGTATATCTTAAGTAATGTCCACCATATAAATATAATTATAACACTCCCCCTTGGACATTACTTCGTTATGTTCATGCCTCGTTAAAAACCTCGCCGAAAACCCTATGGGATAAAACAGTCGAGGAAAAGAGTACATGACATACGTTTATTTATGTGTTGCACTAGATGCCTCATTAAATACCTTAACTAAGAAAACCCAATGGAAAAAAACTTAGCAAGAGAAAAAGAGTACATCTATTTAGCCTTCTCGGCATAATGTAAACCTTCAAGGTTTAATTTTCAAAATGTCGCTCTATATTCAAAATCTTCATGATTAGTTTGAGTTTATCACTTCACTCAACATAATAATCTTAAAATTATAAATGCTGCAATATTTTCCACATATGTACGAAGTGACTTTATGAATAATCTTCAGGATTATCACAAGATCAAACATTCTGAAAAATAATCATTCTTGGGGAGTTGATGTGGGTAAATGAATACAAGTAATAAACCTCATTAAGTTTATCTAGTGTACCCACTAATCATTTATGCAACACAAGGTTATTATCCTCACACTGGCGGATGAAGACAATTTCAGGTATCATAATATCATACGATATTCCAATGTATGCAAAAGAATATTAATCATACACCTTTTGTAGCTCTCAAAAGAAAATATCATCTATGTGGGGTTTAGAAAAACATTCAAACTGATAAGAAATGTCAATACAATAATAGAGAGCAAAATAAGGAGTACGAGATCTATAATTATCAAGATCAAATAAATTTTCATTTATTCACTTAGACCACCAATGTTATACTTGGTTTCTTATAGAATATACCAAAATTTTTATACCTCTGAAGATAACAAATATTGTGCTTATTTCAATGTCTCTTTGTAAGAAAAGCACCAATTCTTGTTAGCAAGATAATTTTGAATATTGTATCAGACCTGATAAAATGGTGTACAAAAGACACTTAAATAGAGAACTTCTGGTCCAAAAATATCATGTTATCTTCTTTGAGTCTAAATAAGACATTATCCATTTCTGGGGATCAAATGACATTGGTGTTCTATATAAATGTAATAGATCTCTCTAGAACTCTTATCATACATCGACTAGTGTTAGAAATAATAATAACTCTTTTAGGAGATTGTCGATCTGCAGGTCGACATAATACTTGGTATTATCCAAGTCTTTTTATTTCATACTCCGTCTTTATGCATGAATTAATTTTCAAGTTAATATATTCCTTCTTCAAGAGGAATTTATATAGTGATCGCATCACTATATATGTTGCGATCAATTTTCTATAAAATCCATCAGGGATTTAATATAAATATTATCGTACAATGACTCATATTAATATGTAGTCATGGAATTTAGTAACTGCATATATAAATTTATATTTTTTGCCATAGGAATCAAGTAGCGGAACATTATGCCATTCAAATAGGAGAGTAATTTATATAAAATCAAGTATGGGTCTCTGCGAAAAATCCTTGAGATCTTAATCTCGCTTTATATTTTACCACCTCATAGTAATCATTATATCTTGCAGGGATAATATTCATGAGCGAGTTAATCTCTATTCCAATTGCTCATTTTTACATTTTTGGCTAATCATAATGCTTCTAACATTTAAGCTCTGGATCCAGATTGGAGCAATTGTGGAATAAGTATGTTGTCGACAACTATAAAGTTTATGTTCTTCTCCTTTACTCAAAGCATTCATGGCATTATTTGATTTTTATCATTTCCCATAATATTTTAATGTATTTATTCCGCAATCCCAATAATATTATTATTTATTGCACGTGCTAATGTATTGCGATTCATGTCTTCAGGACAATCCTCTTCAAGAGGTCACATATTCCTCTTCAGGGGTCACTAGAGTGATATTTATATATTTCATTTTATTGACCGCGGATTTTTAATTTATGCACCAATAGGTATCTCATACTTTTGGTATGAAGTCTCTAATACTTCTGGTATTAAGGAGTTTCATTCATTTGGTCCATTAGGGTCTTTAATTATTTATGATGCATAAGTTCAATCACTCCACTATATACAATAGATGCATTTATAAATGCATTTGGCAGATTACTTGCTAAACATTGCAAGTTTTGATTCATTCATGTGTGGCTTTAACTATGAAGATCTTTTTATTCTTTTACATTTTTCGGCATTCCATTATCTTTGGGCTTATATCTCCCCCTAATGCCGATAAATGATCTTCTTTATGTTTACAGTCAACATACTCTATAATAGGCTACTAAGGTTTATTAATAGACGGAGAGTTTTGTACAACGTATATTTTTATATTACGTTGAGAGCCATTATAGGTATACTTTGGTGGTATGCAAATATAGACTGTAATAAAATGATTCACAGATGGGAAATAATTATTTATTTACCACACTATTATATGGGGGACGGTCACAATATGCAGCTGGTCGGATTTAAGGTAATAAGGACCATTAATTTTAAAACGACCCTAATATTTGATAAATTGGTCCACATATCTTATGAGATATATAACTTTATTTTACATGTTATATGCGAATAACATTATAATTATCCGACACATTATAGTATTATGCCCAATATGATCCAAAATACTCATGCCATAAATAAAAGATTATGGATCATTCATTTTGACGCAACTTTATAATAAGATCAATAATTTAATTTAAAACAATTTAATTCAAACAAAATGAGAGTAACAATAATAACAATAAAAATTAATCATTTTCAACATATAGGATATAAACAAATGCACTACCTAGATACGCAAGCTAAATTATGAAAGAATTAGTTTATTAATTCTTTCGAAAATCAAGAGCTCTATTCTTAGCATACTATCACCGTAACTACTGAAAATTAGATTTGCTTCAGGCAAACTAATATGGTCATTACGGAATTTCAATATCATTATTATACTTATGATTTTGACCATTTCATTTATCAACCTTATTTATAAATTGGAAACCTTTCAACTACGGATATAACAATTTTGTTAAATGTGCTTCAGGCATAGTTTGCTTCTTAACTAACAGTTTCTTTATATCATTCTCGATCACATCTATTATATATGTGTTTCTAGCAGTTTTTTTGTAATCAAATAGATTTTGTATTATGATCATTCATAGGGGGTGAATTATATTTTTCTTCTAGTAATAAAGTAGAAGTGATCTTAGTATGATTTTAAATTTATACTACTTCTGGAGTATAAAACTGCTAGCATGAAATATAGGTAGAGTTTTTCTATCACTTAATTTTTCTATAATGTTCTGCTTATAGAACTTAAATTGCGATAAAACACAATGAACCAATTAAATTGCTCTAAAGAGGAGTTATGAACTTTTGGTAATCAATGATTCTTCAGGGATTCATATAAGATAATATGTTCCTTTGATATGGTCTTATAGATATATATATTTTAAAGACCACTAAAAAAAATCAGAGTTTTTGCCTTCTGTGTAAAGCTAATTATAGAGCCTTACCTACATCTGATATCCATGTTAAATATATTTCAATAAGGGGAGCCCAACAAATCTTTTAATAATTAATTTCTAATCATTCGATATAATTTCTCAATAATATGAACTAGTGAAGATAATAGAGAGAAGCAAGGTTAATGTCAATCTAATTCCATTGTCTAAAAAAAATAGTTTCTAATTCCCAACACAGGATCTGAGCTACTAAATGGTATTAAATCTCATGTTCTTTCAGCATTTATGCAATATGAGGTTACTTTGGCGACATATTTGTTTCAATTAATTTATCCAAATAAATTTAAACATCTTAGTTATGTTATAAATTAAAAAACATGTAAATTCAAAAACCGAATTAATAAGGATTATAAAATTCAATATCCCAAAATATTGTTATTGGAAAATCATAAATATCTAAATAGAAATAATTACTATCTCAACTAAATCTTTTCCAGTAACAAAAAAATCCAAATCTTAATAGGCCCAAAAAAAATAATTAAAAAATAAATAAATAAACCACTAGATTTTATCGGCCAAACCAGAAAGATAACATTAATCATCATCACGCCTTTCATATGATTTATGAATTTACCAAAATTAACCGAATCTTGTAAGACATAATCATGACTATAATCAATTTCTTCATAAATTTGCCAAACAAATAATTAGAAGAATTTACGAACTGAACATTAACCATAATTATATTGAAGCCTGAAAATATAACCGAAGTTATATGGCCAAAAAAAACAAAAGTCGATTACACCCAATCAATTTATAGCATCGACCAGAATTGAAATCAGAATTCCGTATTTTCATTATTCAAAACCAATTCATCAATTATCTTAAATCATACAAAAAAAAATTAAGGATATGATCTCATAAACACAAATGTGCATTGTAAATTAAAATCAACTAAATGACATAATAATTAATTGAAGACTATTCTTCATTGTCCATAAGAGCGTACACAAATATTAAACAGATTTGGACGAAGATCGCAGAGGATACTTGATATACATAATTAACAAAGCCATCCAATTTGAATCCCAAAAATCATAATTCATTAGATCTCAGAGAATTATCAATAGAGTGTCTCTGATACATTTGTTAGAAATTAAATACTTCAAATAATTAGGGTTTGAATTAATTACCTTGCAGGGAAGACACGATTCTTCCCTAGGGCATACACACCAAAACTTCTCAGTTGATTAGAGCTTCGTGCTGATAACGTGTTGTAAATCGAATCCTTCGTATATCGCAGATAAGTAATAATAAAGAGAAAATAATAGAGAGAACAAGATGGAGAGGAAAAAAGAGAATATTATTAATAATTGATGTGTGTGTAAAGAATTACAATAGCATGTCCTATATATAAGGGTGAAATCATATCATCTATAGAAATCTAGAAAGATATGTATATATCTCTAAAGTATATCTTAAGTAATGTCCACCATATAAATATAATTATAATAAATATAAAGTTGAGAGTAAAACTGAAATTAGTCTTGGCGGGCCCCACAAACTTCAAATTGTTATTTTAATTAATTTTTTATGGAATATATATAGATGTACTTGAAATAAGCTCCACATTTTTATAAACTGTCTGAATATATTATAAATACTAGTATTTCATATGTACTTGCACAATCTTATTAAATTTAGATATAATTAAAAAAATATAATGTAATAAATGATATTTATAATTTTAGGTAACTAATATACGTCACAATATAATTTAAATATTATACATATAATAGTTGTGTATTCAATAGATATGATTATCGATACACATTTTCAACTTGCTCAACCAATGTTTTATATTTTTTACATTAAAAAATGCTAAATTAAATAAAATAAAAATCAATTGATTTACCCAGATTTTATTTTTTTTAATATATAAAAAGCACTAAAGAAGTAAAATAAAAAAACCAAACTAATGAACATATTTTATACTCCCTCCGTCCCACCTCAATTGTCTCCTTATTCAAAAAGGTAACTTTTTCACACTCAACAATAAAATATTAATTCCACTCAACTTACTTTACACTCACACTCCTTGGTTATTGTGCCCGGTCAACCCGGGACAATTCAGCCGGGACGGAGGGAGTATATTTTAGCATAAAATAATAAATACTAAATTAAATAAAAGAAAAAAAAAATCAAAGTGATGAACCTACATTTTAAAAGTTATTTGTTTATAATCTAGTGGTTTTAAAATATAGAAGGTATAAGAATTGAAAAAAAATTGTGATATTCACTATAATTACGACTATGATTTTATATATAATTTTATACATAATTATATTAGTGCATTACTTATTGTTTGTTATAATACATGTTATATACTATTCAGTATTTTAAATTATAAAAATGAATCTGTACCGAATTTATAAAAATCATAGAGAATTATACATACATATATATATATAAGAGTGTAATTTATTAATACCCAGTTTCAGCTATCTATATATCAAAAATACCCAAAACATTATAGTGCTTTACAAAATACCCACTGCACAATTCTGACAAATTTCAGAAGTAAAATGTCGTTATTTTCACAAAAAAACATAGTGACTGAGACATGTTGATAAAAAAAAAAATTAAGTGTCGTGAATTATTTATATTTGACCGAGCAGACCAATAATTCGTAAAAAAAAGTAATAAACACTTTTTTTTAAAAAAAAATAATTGGGTCGGTGCCACGTAGGTCGGTGGCGGTAATTATGAAACCGACCCACGGCACCGACCAACGTGTCAAATTGAAAGGAAAAAAAAAATAGCCACGTCAGTCGGCTGCGAAGCCACGTAGGTCAACGCCGGGGTGCCGACTGACGTGGCAAAGAGCCACGTAGGTCGGTGTGGGGGTCGGTGTCTTAACACACAACACCGACCTCACCCCTTATTTCAAAAATAAATATAAACACGTGAATGTCGTTGTTCCCCTCACACCCCCATTTTTCACCCTAATTCGAAACGCACGCAGAGTCGGAGCCCACCGCCGTCGACCATCTCCACCGCTGAACTCGACCCATTCTCCACACGAAATGGCCGCGCCTAATGAGGTAAGATTGGGCAACCTTTTTTCATTATTTTCCACCGTTTTTTCTGTGAATTATTGTCCATTTTTTGAAATTTGTTCACTTGAAAATAATGTTTCAATTTGTTTAATTTTATGAATTGTTTGATATATTTTGTGGATATGTTTATTGGAATTAGATTGTTGTGAATGTTTATTCTTGTATAATTTGGTCTTATTTAATTAATTTATTGTAGATGCTTGATTAGTTTGAATTCGGTCAAATTAAATTCATTTATTAATTTTCATGTTATTCTTTTGTTAAATTAATTATGTTGTGGATGCTTATTTAGGTATATATAGCTTTTATTAATTTAATTTATCGTAAAGTAGTGGTAACGGAAACCGTTACACCGTGGTGTGAAACACCTAATTAAGTAATGCGTGTGATATGAGAGTATTATTGTATAATACGGGAGAATTCCGTGAACATCGATGGATAACCATAGTTATATTTAAAGTAATGATAACGGAAACCGTTATACCGTGGTGTGAAACACCAATTTAACTAATGCGTGTGATATGAGAGTATTATTTTATAACACGGGAGAATTTTGTGAACTAATTAATCATACGTTGAATTAATTTTAATATTGATATTCCTACTGAATTATTTTGTGTTAATAATCATCTTAATTAAATTTGTGCAAAATGAGATGAATTTAAATCTTTGGAATATTTGTAATTAATTATATGTTGAATAATATGTGTAGGTTGAGTGGATTAGGCCTGCTTTCCGTGGTTTAACCACGAAGGTGACGTTATCCACGAAGACCATAGTATTGAAGGGGATTGCATCGACCTTAAAGTCATATACCAAAAACAACCTTCAGAACAAGGTACGGTCACTATGAGTTTGTAGTAATGCCATTTGGGCTCACAAATGCCCCAGCAGTGTTCATGGATTTGATGAATACGGTGTTTCAGCCTTACCTAGACATTGTCTTGGTATTCATCGACGATATCCTTGTTTACTGCAAACACTCAGGATGAAAAGTTATACGCCAAATTCAGCAAATGTGAATTCTTGCTTAAAGAAGTGACTTTCCTTGGTCACATTGTGTCAGCTGAAGGAATCAAGGTGGACCCTGCTAAGATACAGACGGTGATAGAGTGGAAGTCACCCACTACACCGAATGAAATCCGAAGTTTTCTCGGATTAGCAGGTTATTACCGAAGATTCATAGAAGATTTCTAAAAAATAGCGAAATCGATAACACAACTGCTACAGAAAGGAAATAAGTTCAAATGGACAAAAGAATGTGAGGAGAGCTTCCAAATGCTAAAAGAATGTCTGACGACAGCATCAATTTTGGCAGTTCCAGAAGCAGAAAAGAATTATGAGGTATACACAGATGCCTCTAAGAATGGACTTGGCTGCGTATTGATGCAAGATGGCAAAGTGATAGCCTATGCATCAAGACAACTTCGACCGCATGCGTTGAACTACCCAACGCACAATCTGGAACTTGCAGCAGTGGTTCACACTCTCAAAATCTAGAGACATCACCTATATGGTGTGAAATGTGCCATATTCACGGATCACAAGAGCTTGAAATATTTTTTCGAGCAGAAGAACCTGAATATGAGACAGAGACAATGGTTGGAACTAGTCAATGACTACAATCTAACAATTAATTATCACCCCGACAAGGCAAACTCAGTGGCAGACTCCTTAAGCCGAAAAGGTGCAGCACAATTGGAATCTTTAATCACAAAGGAGGAACAGCTGATCAAGGACTTTGAAAGACTACACCTGGAAATTGTCTCACCTTCGATGAGAGAAAGGTGTGAAATTGCAGCTTTAAGTGTTGTGCCAGATTTGAGGAGAAGGATTATCGAGGCACAACGAAAGGAAAATGATTTTTAAAGACTTCGTCAGAAAATTAGGATGGAAAAGGCCAAGGATTACAGTGAAGCACCTGATAACGCACTAATGCACAGAAATAGGATTCTTGTGCCAAACAGTGCAGAGCTCAGGAACAAAATTATGAGCGAGGCTCACAACACGCCGTACAGCTCACCCTCGTAGCACTAAAATGTACCAGGATCTGAAAAGAAACTTTTTGTGGGACGGCATGAAGAATGATGTGTCCATGTATGTTGAAAAATGTCTGGCATGTCAACATGTAAAAGCGTTACATCAACGGCCATATGGGAAATTGAAACCGTTAGATGTTCCGGAATGGAAATTGGAGCTTATAGCCATAGACTTTGTCACAGGCTCACCGCGATCCCAGAAAAGTAACGATGCTATTTGGGTGATCGTAGATCATCTAACGAAAAGTGCTCATTTCTTGCTAATCCGAATAACACACGGATCGGACAAACTCTCTCAACAATATGTTAGGGCGATCATTAGGTTACATGGAGTACCAGTAATTATTACCTCTGATCGAGATGCGAGGTTCACGTCCAGATTCTGGACTAGTCTGCAAAAGGAACTGGGAACCCGTCTGAATTTCAGTACGGCATTCCATTTGCAGACCGATGGTCAATCGGAGAGGACTATTCAAACCCTCGAAGATATGCTGAGAACGGTCGTTTTGGACTGAGGAGGAGGTTGGGAGCCGATTTTGCCGCTGATTGAGTTCGTTTATAACAACAGTTATCAGGTGACCATCGGCATAGCTCCGTATGAAGCATTATATGGGAGAAAGTGTCGATCTCCACTTTACTGGGATGAAGTAGGAGAAAGGAAAAAAAATACTTGGGCCAGATGCTATTGGCGAAATGATTGAAATTGTCAGATAGATAAGGGAAAGAATCAAAGAGGCTTAGAGTAGACAAAAGTCATACGCAGATACCCGAAGGAATGAACTACAGTTTGAGGTTGGAGACAAAGTATTCATAAAAGTCTCGCCGTCGAAAGGCATTATCAGGTTCGGTGTAAAAGGAAAACTACGACCTCGATTCATAGGTCCCTATGAAATTCTAGAGCGAATAGGCCAAGTCGCTTATCGCTTGGCTTTACCGCCAAATTTGGGAAACGTAGACAACATTTTTCACGTGTCACAATTGAGGAAATACGTATACGATCCAAGTCATGTGATGCGTTAAGAAGAAGTCACGCTAAATCCAGACTTACGTTATGAAAAAAAAATAATGGCAATACTGGACAAAAAGTTCCAGGAGCTGAGGATAAAATCTATTCCACTAGTGAAGGTCCTGTGGAATCACCACGGACAAGAAGAAGCTATGTGGGAACTTGAGGATAAAATAAAAGAAAAATATCCTGAATTATTTGAAAACCCCTAGCGAATTTCAGGGACGAAATTTTTTTTAAGATGGGGTGAATGTAATATCCATCAAATATATTAGACTACTCAAAATTTAATGGTGGAATAAATTCATTTACAAAACTTATATTTTCTACATGTTGGGAAATATGATTTAAGTTACTTAAACTTAAATTCATAAAATAAATATAAGAGTGATCAACATATTAATTTTACAAGTTGGGGAAAACACAAAAATACATAAAGAAATATAGAGCAAATACTTGAAATTTATGGGAAGATATGCATAATATTCACCCACATGCTAAGCCTAGTACCTAAAATGGAATTTGAAGAAAGAAAAGGCGTGGAAGAATTCAGAGGAGGGGGCAAGAATGATAAATGCAGATATTGGCTAAGATATCACCTAAAATAATATACACATGCTATTTTTATA
>JAPKLW010001484.1:71903-90834 GCA_026898455.1 Plectranthus barbatus
TGTACCTCTGGTTGATTAAACTCCCGGAGAGATAATTAATGAGGTATGAACCGGGCACTAAGGCTCACGCTAAACCTTATTAATATGTAGAGGATTGATATCCTATGAACGTCGAGCCACTAGCTCCGTATTTCTCAGGTCCCTCAGCTGGAGTGCTGACACCTCACGGTGTGATAAGGACAGGTACGGGGTACCTTTAAAAAAAATCGATCGGATCTCACAGGTACGCCCTGAGATCAGTGCACTAATTGATGACAGTGGGTCGAGTGGGTTACGTCATTCCCAGTTGTTCATTGTAACTCGGAAGTAGGCCAGCATCCAGTTACGAAATGGTAAACAGATATGATAACATCTTTGATAGCTCCAGCCAATAAAATGTTTTGGATAACACGGTACTTTTCAATAAAACCCTGTGATTATCTGTGTGTGTGGCATAGCTTTCATATCTATAAATGTATGTTTTCGGGCATGTTTCCACGGGGTACATTAGTACTCATCCCCTCGCATTATTCTTAAAATTCGCAGGTTAGCAGCGAGGATGGAATTATGGCGGTGTAAAGACGATGCATGGAATTGTTAAGAATTTGAAAGATCCTGAGATATGCATCCTCATATGCATATCTCCATTACGCTACACACACTGATGCACCGCTCTCTGATACATTTCCCTTCCCCGTTTGAATATTTTTTAGAATCAAATGTTAAACTCTTTTCTTCAGTTCTTTACAAATGGTGAGACATCTTGTAAATGATGTTTTTAAATTATTTTATCGTTTACGTTACAAGTCTTCCACTGTTTTAAACCATCGACCACGACTGTAGCTCGCCCTAAAGCTGGGAAGGTCAGTTGGGGGTGTTACAGAAATTATTAAGTTTTATTTACTTGAATATTTTTTTTATGCATTTATTCAACTTAATTATCATGTTGCGATGAAATAAAATTTAATGACCCATAATTTCTAATCTTATGGCATGAGTACTTGGGTCTTATTGGGCATATTACTATAAGGTGTCGGATTATCATAATGTTACAAATAAAAATTTGTCTTTCAGAAGATATATTTTGACCAATTTATCAAATATTAGGGTCGTTTTAAAATTCATTGTCATTATTCCAATAAATTCGACCAGCTGCATATTGTAACTATCCCCAATATAATAGTGTGGTAAATAAATAATCATTTCCCATCTGCGTATCATTTTATTACAGTCTATATTTGTATATCACCTCCAAAATATACCTCTATGGACTCTCAACGTAATATAAATTAAAATATACGTTGTACAAAAATCTTCGTCTATAAATAAACCCTAGTAGTCCATTATAGAGTACGTTGACTGTAAATATAAAGAAGATCATTTGTCGGCATTAGGAGGAGATATAAGCCCAAAGATAATGGAATGCCGAAAAAATGTCAATGAATAAAAGGATCTTCATAGTTAAAGCCACACACGAATGAATCAAAACTTGCAATATTTAGCAAGTAATCTGTCATATGCATTTATAAATGCATCTATTGTATATAGTGGAGTGATTGAACTTATGCACCATAAATAATTAAAGACCCTAATGGACCAAATGAATGAAACTCCTTAATACTATTAGTATGAGAGATTTCATACAAGAAGTATGAGATATATATTGGTGCATAAATTAAAAATCCGCGGTCAATAAAATCAAATATATAAATAACACTCCGGTGACCCCTGAAGAGGAATATGTGACCTCCCGAACAGGATTGTCCTGAAGACAAGAATCCCAATACATTAGCACGTGCACCAAATAATAATATTATTGGGATTGCGGAACAAATAAATCAAAATATTATGAGAAATGATAAAAATCAGATAATGCCATGAATACTATAAGTAAAGGAGAAGAACATAAACTTTATAGTTGTCGACAACATACTTATTCCATTATTGCTCTCATCTGAATCCAGAGCTTAAATGCTAGAAGCATTACGATTAACAAAAAATATAAAAATGAGCAATTGGAATAAAGATCAACTCGCTCATGATTATTATCCCTGCAGGATATAATGATTACTATGAGGTGGTTAAATATAAAGCGAGATTAAGATCTCAAAGGTTTTTCGCAGAGACCCATAATTGATTTTAAATAAATTACTCTCCTATTTTGGATGACATAATGTTCCGCTACTGGATTTCTACGGCAGAAAATATAAATTTATATATGTAGTTACTAAATTCCATGACTACATATTGATATGAGTCATTGTACGATAATATTTATATTAAATCCCTGATGGGTTTTATAGAAAATAGATCGCAACATATATAGTGATGAGATCATCGTATAAATTCCTCTTGAAGAAGGAATATATTAACTTGAAAATTAATTCATGCTTAAAGACGGAGTATGAAATAAAAAGACTTGGATAAGACCAAGTATTATGTCGACCTGCAGATCGACAATCTCTCGAAAGAGCTATTATTATTTCTAACACCAGTCGATGTATAATAAGAGTTCTAGAGAGATCTATTATATCTATTCAGAACATCAATGTCATTTGATCCCCAGAAGTGGATAACATCTTATTTAGACTTAAAGAAGATAACCTGATATTTTTGGACCAGAAGTTCTCCATTTAAGAGTCTTTTGTACACTATATTATCAGGCCTGATACAATATTCAAAATTATCTTGCTAGCAAGACTTGGTGCTTCTCTTACTAAGAGACATTGAAATAAGCACATTATTTGTTATCTTCAAGGTATACAAGTCTTGGTATATTCTATAAGAAACCAAGTATGACATTGGTGGTTTAAGTGAAAAAATAAATATTTATTTGATCTTGATAATTATAGATCTTGGACTGGTTATTTTGTTCTCTATTGTGGTATTGACATTCTTATTAGTTTGAATACTTTCTAAACCACTCATAGATGATATTTTTTTAGAGTTACAAAAGGTGTATGATTAATATTCTTTTGCATACATTGAAAGATCGTATAATATTATGATACCTGAATTATTCCTCATCCTCCAGTGTAATGATAATAAACTTGTGTTGCATAAATAATTAGTGGGTACACTAGATAAACTTAATGAGGTTTATTACTTGTATTCATTTACCCACATCAACTCCCCAAGAATGATTGTTTTTCAGAATGTTTGATCTTGTGATAATCCTGAAGATTATTCATAAAGTCACTTCGTACATATGTGGATAATATTGCATCATTTATAATTTTAAGATTATCATGTTGAGCGAAGTGATAAACTCAAACTAATCATGAAGATTTTGAATATCATTGTTTTGAGGGGGAGCGACATTTTGAAAATAAAACCTTGAAGGTTTACATTATGCCCAGAAGGCTAAATAGATGTACTCTTTTTCCCGTGCTGAGTTTTTTCCTTTGGTTTTCTTTGTTAAGGTTTTTAATGAGGCATCTAGTGCAACACATAATAAACGTATGCCATGTACTCTTTTACTCGACTGTTTTATCCCATTAGGTTTTCGGCGAGGTTTTCAATGAGGCATGAACATAACGAAGTAATGTCCAAGGGAGAGTGTTATAAATATATTTATTTGGTGGACATTACTTAAGATATACTTTAGAGATATATATCATATCTTTATAGATTCTATAGGTGATATGATTTCATCCTTATATATAGGACAATTATATTGTAATTCTCTACACATCAATGATTAATAATATTCTCTATTTTCTCTCCATCGTGTTCTCTCTATTGTTTTCTCTCTATTATTGTTTATCTGCGATATACGAAGGATTTGATTTACAACAATTGATACTTAATGGAGAAAAATAAAATATCTTGTTGATTATTATAGGATATAGAAATCAAAAACAAAATTTGATATATTTATTAGACAAATTTGATTATAATAATTTGTATTAAGTAATAATTATTTAATTATATCATAATATATCTTGATAAAATGAACTAATAATTTATTTGTTCAAATAACTGTTCCCTCTTTTTTTTTTTTCTTGTAACTACTTCTTTGTTTTAGTATTAGTATAGATAGGGGACGTTTGGTTGGTGAGTTTCGGAATGATGGAATGAAATGAGGGTATGAGAATGAAAAAATGGGAATGATACCCAAATACTTGGGAATCACCAAAACCCTCCAAAATGGTGGGTTTTATTTTCATTCCCATATCCTATTACTAAAATTATTTATTTCTTATTTTTTATTTCATGTTATTTTATAATTATTTTTGTATTTATTTTATATTTATAATATTACTCTAAAATATTATGATAGTAAAATTATTTTAAAATATTATTTGTTACAATAATCATATATTATTCTTTTAATATATTATAATAATATTATTATTAAATTAATAATTTATTTGTATCTTAATTTTATATTTTATAAGATAAATAAGATGATAAATATATTATTTATTTATTTCTTATTTTTTAATTCATTTTATATTATAATTGTTGATGGTCGAATTGTAATGAATACAGAGCCCCGAGAACCTTACGACAAATAAGCAAGAAATGACATATAATAAATAAACGCAGTAATTACTAGACTAAGTAAAGAAATAGAACCAGTATCAATAGATGAAAAAGAGTGACCATCTCAAGATTATACAGGTAAAAAATCAGAATCTCGGACTATTACTGATGAATGCCAAGCCTAACTATCTTGTGGGATGCGTACTAGATGCCAGAAATTGGCGTATGTTAGGTTTAGGGTTTCCATGATCTTCGCTGAGCGGTTAAGGGGCACCTTCCTGAAAAATCGGGGTGGTTTGGCCACGTAGCGGTTGCGCCTTCCGAAAGTCCTGCGAGCTAGTCGTTATGTATCTGTTACTCCTCTTCGACCGTTGGGCGGTCGTTAGAGCAGGTCGTTGTACGCCTATCGACCCTCCTCCTCGACGATCGGACTGCCTTTTATCTTGATCGAACTGCTTTTTAGCCTATCGGATTGCTTTCGTGACACACTCTGGTCTTTACGAACTGAGCCGCTGCCATTCTTCCAAAATGGTGTTGTCATCAGACCTTTACTGAAGTCAGTTGGGCCGCGTAATGGGCCTCTTTTTGGGCCGAGCTCGGGTCGGACCCCAACAATAATTATTTTCGTGTTTATTTACTCTTTGTTGTTTTTATAATATTATTCTAAAATATTACGACAATTATATTATTTTATAATATTATATGTTATGATAATCATATATTATTATTTTTAATATATTATAATAATAATATTATTATTAAAATTAATTATTTATTTTTTTATCTTAATTTTAAATTTTATAAAACAAATAAGAAGATAAATAGATTATTAATTTATTTTAATATAATTTTATTTTCTTTTTTTATTATTATTAAATTAATTATTATTTATATAATATTTTAATTATTTAATAAACCTAGAAATTTAAAAAACTAATCATCAGAATTAAAAATGATTCTCAAACACATCTTATAAATCAAACGCCAGAATTGGGAATGATTCCCAAAAAACAAATTCATACACATTTTCTTTACTATCAAACTCATACTCAAAATAATTCCCGATAATTAAATCAAGCGCCCCATAATTTCGGCTCAATAATGTAACAACTAACAACGTGTATCCAAAATAAGCTAGCCGACAAGGGTGAAAGCAAAGAATAAAATGATTATATAGAAGATTCAAACTAATCGATTATGGTATATAATAAAATCATTAATCGTGACCATGTGCGTGAAAACGTGGGGTAAAATATATAATAATTTGAAGAGAGTTTGTCTTCCAGATTCCAAGCAAGCAGCAAATCTAGAAAGCCCACATTTTAATTTTACAGGTGAAAAATTAATTGTGTATGTAAATGCTCTAGAGTTGAGTACTATATATATTAGGCAAATTCTCAGATGAGATGGTCTATCATTTTTATTGTGAGACGAATTTAATAAAATAATGAATTTTTTTATTGCAAATGATGTCTCACCATTTTTATTGTGAGACGAATTTAATGAAATGATGTGTTTCTTTATTGCAAATAATGTAATTTTTAAAAATGAAATGATGTATTTAACTTATTGAAATAATGTATTAAGGTTCATCTCACAATAAAAAAAATGGTGAAACCGTCTCTCAGGAAATCAACTCTATATATTATGCGTCGTTTATTTATATCGATGGGATGGGTGGTTATGATATTGTCTTTCTTTGGGATGGAGATTAAATCATTCATAAACTAATGGAGTATCATACATTCTTCATACCACATATAAATAAATATATGCAATACCGAACGAAAAATAATTGACATACCATTCAAATCCACTGCAACCTTATTTCCTTTATTTCTATAAACTACACATTCTCGCTATTTAAAAAAAAAAAAAAAGAAAAAAAAAAGACATTCTCTAATCTCTGCATATCCGGTTGCGACTGAAAACTGAAATACATAAAGTCCAAAAAATGCGGCCATGGCACAATTTTTGTTATTTTTTTCTCTTTGGTATTTATTTAAAGATTTGTCAATAAGCTTAAACACTCTTTGTAAATTACACTTATTAATTTTATTTACAAAGTTACACTTATTAATTATATTGAATATTTATCATCCTATTTGTTGATATTTTAGCATTAATGTGTCTGTAGTAATATAGGATTGATGATGAAATCAATTTAATTATTATTATCAACTTTAATGTATTATTGTATCAATCGTGTGTATATTAATATGTGTTTACTATGAATTTTAGAGTGTTTGTAAAGTTAATCTAACAAAATAATTAAAAATTAACATATACTAATATGTGCACGCGTAGAAAATAGAAACTTGTCTATTTGTTTAAGCTACAGCTTCCTAAACTATTCGCTAATACTACACTATCCACTAATACAAAACTATTTTTCTACAGAAACCAAAAACTTACACAGCCTTGCTACAATCCGCTGCTCCAAATCCTACTCGTCGATTCACCAAATCAAACTCCACCCACAGATTTCGTTGATGGAAGTTGCCGATTATATTACTTGCAACGCCCAGCGACTCCGATCGCCCTACGCCCACGCAATGGACTCCGCCGCCCACATGATCCAGGATTCTCTCTGCATTGATCGCGATCTCGACGCCATTGTCGAATTGGAAGGCCAGGCCGCCTATCAACCTCGATATCTCAAGCGCATTGCCGTCGAAGCACATATCCAACGCGCCGCCGTAGACGAAACCCTTCTTCAACTGGGTGCCCGCTAGCCTAACCACTTCCGCCCTCACCTTGGCGTACGCCGCCTCCACCAGAAACGTGTACTGCGTCCCGGAGTCAATCATCGTCTGCCCGGATCCGCCGGCGTCCGGCAGGAATGCCGCGGCGGATATGTTTAGTTTCCTCCCGCCAATCTTGATCCCGGCTAGCCCCACGGTGTAGGCGAGGGGGTCAAAATTGGGCATGCGTTGACTTCTTGCAGGGAAAGTCAAAAGGTCAACGTATCGGAAGGTGCGCGAGTTGGGGTTGTGACCCAGATAAAACATTCCGGTGGGATTAGCCTTGTCTTGTGCCCGCCTGATCGGCACGCAGTAGGAGAAGCTCGGAACCTTGGCTTGCGAGACGAAGGAGAGGCGGCCGCGGTTCATTCCGAGAATGCCCTCGGCGTCGGCGGCCTCCGCGGCGCACCCGAGTATGAGTGGAGGGGTACTTTGGGAAGCGGAGAAGGTGATTTTTTCCCGGACGAGATTGCCCTCTGCCAGGGTCCCGTCGGCGTAGAAGTAGGAGTAGTGGCAGAGGCGGTTGTGGTCGCAGGTGGTGGGGAGGGTGAAATCGGGAATACGGGGCTTGCAGATGGGGTGGTTGCAAGGCAGGTTAGAGAAAGAGGAGGAGAGGGAGGGGTCGAACGTAGTGGGAGGCGGGTTGCGGGGAGCTTTGCGGTGGCACTGAATCCAAGAAAGCTGGCTGCCGGTGTCCAACACCATTTGCTGCGCCTGAGGTGGGGTCCCGATGGGGAGGGAGACGATCAGCGCCATTGAATACTTGAAGGGTGACTTGTAGTTGTAACTGAAGGGCGGTGACTGGAGCTGAGACTGAGAGGAGAGGAGCTTAGCGTCGGAAGCATGGGACTTCGATATAGGCGCAGAGGTGAGAGGGAAAGAGAAAGAGCGGGGCTTCTTTTGCAGAGTAAGGTGGAAGGAATTGAGCAAGAGTAGCATGAAAAGAAGAAGGAAGAGGGAGTTAGAGGGTGAGTCCATTTTGCTTTCTTGAAAAATCAACAATGGAGGTTGAGAGAGTGGCTGTGGGGGAGTGAGGAGAAGTGAAGTGAATGGTGGATATTTAAACCAAAGGAAGTAGGATTAAGAAACGCGGTTTCCATAATTCAGTGGTTGCATCTAATAATCACCAAACACCCACTTAGCCTCTCAAGATGGAAGTACATTTTGGCTTGCTTAACTTCATCTTTTTCTTTTTTGATGGAATTCCATTACTACTATATATGTATTAAAAAAAAAAAAAAGGTTCGAAAACATGAAATGAAAACGAAAAATAAAAGGATGAGTGAGGGATTTATGTAAAATTTTTATTTCTGACAGAGCAGGACGGACCCACGGTTACATTCAGTGGGGAACATCGTGAAACTTTAATCTGGGCATCATCATATTTTTCAAATTTCAAAAATAGATATTTGTTAACTTAGGTTAGTAATTATAATTAGTCTGAATTCAGGTAATCATAATTGGCTCATAGGCAGGCTCTAGTCTACATTATATTTTCTCCCGGTTTGTTCTAATTAATGAAATAGTGATGTGTGTGTGACAAAAGAGGAGCCAGCTGTAAATATTTAAAGAAGAAAGAATAAAAAAAAATAAAAAATTTGAAAGCATTCCTGAAAACGCCACCAACTCCCGAAAACGAGTGAATAAAAGGAAGTTGGGGGCATATCAAAATCTAGAAGGATCTTAATGTTTTGCATTGGAATCACCATTTTCACACAAATATGGGAGAAATCATATTATCTATAATTGCCATAGAACTAAATAATTATATTTTGTACCATATAAAAACGCGTGAAGATTATTAACATAATAATGTGAAATTATGGGTTGTGATGAGGATTTAAAGAAATAAAGGGGTGGCATTGATAATATGGATAAGAATGAGGGATCTTTTATTGCATTCCATAAATTTGTTCATTGAACTTGTGACCGTTCCTCAGCAGCCTTTCCTTTACTCTCTCAAACCACTTTTGACTCGCTTTCGCTTTCAGATTAATTCGTTTCCATACAAGGTAATTACTTCCATCTCCTTGTTACAGCTGGAAATATTTTCGTCACGAATTTATATTTGCATTTACTCTTCATTTAATTTCTGAATGATGATTGTACCGAATCAGCTAATCACGGAGTTTATTTGTAGGTTAATCCACCGATTAATTTCTCCATGTTCCTTTAATTGAGTGGTTAGATGCGTTTTTTTTTGGTTTTTTTTACGCGTTTCAATTTTAGGTTTTCAGCTAGTTGTGGATTCCGTTTGAATTGTAAAATGGATGTTGAAATGGAATCAATGAGCATTATGAGTTGGATATAATGATGCCGTGAGTCGCATTCAAGAATCATGTGTTGGGATAAGCATGAACCGAGGAATTGTGATGTTTTTCTTTATCCGATTCTCATTCATATTGCTCGCAATCCAGAATAATTTGATAAGAATGAGCTGCAACATAATTTACAGATGCCAGCTGTGTAGACCAATAATTGTAAATTATGTTGGATTGCACTGCATAGCAGTAGCTGCAGATGTGCTTCAATTATTAATTTTTCCTTCGTTTATTTGTTTCTGGAAGATTTGAGCATGCTTGGGAATTCTAGATTAGTTTCACAAATGTGTCCTCACTTATTGGCATTGAAGGTGCTCATATGTCTCGTTGAAATTCGTCTTGGTCAAATGTTACTGTTTCATCTACACAAACTAATGCTACCATTCAACTGTAAGCTTGTAGTCTGTCTGGTAATAATTTCTGCTTGCTTTTGAGTATGATTTGGGCATTCTGTGATTTCTCACAGTCATTGTGTCATACATTGAATCTTGCAGAGATAAAAATCTAAAATGGACACTGGGTTAGTCGAGCACAGTGGTGGATGCCATTGCAAAAGAGTGAGATGGAAAGTTCGAGCTTCCCCTAGTGTTGTAGCTTGGCAATGCAGCTGTTCAGATTGCTCGATGAGAGGAAACACTCACTTCATCGTCCCAGCCCAAGAATTTGAGCTTAATGAAGATTCCAAACAGTTCCTAACAACATACACATTTGGCACGCACACAGCCAAACACATATTCTGCAAAGTTTGTGGAATAACTTCATTTTACATTCCAAGGTCGAATCCAGATGGCATAGCCGTTACTTTTAGATGTGTAGATCCAGGAACGTTGAAAAATGTGGAGATCAAACATTTTGATGGCCAAAATTGGGAAAGCTCTTTCAATCAGACGGGCATCTCCTCGTGTTCGAAAATTGAACCAAAGTGATGTTAACAGATGAAATGCATTTTAGATACAATTGGTGTAATGACAAGATTTTAGTCCAGCAGCATTGACATTGAATGCTTCCGACAGTCGGTAAAAGTTTTTAGCTAAGTTTACTCTCTATGCTCCTACGTTTTAAAAATATGGAACAGTTATTACCATTCAGGAATGAGATCATTAAAGATTGATGCAACCCTTCATTATTTTTGAAGAGTCATTTGTTGGAAAACTCATGGTGCAGTTTCTGTTGGGTGAGGAACAGAATAGCAGTGAAAATGAACGACAGCAGCAATGGAATGGTACTGTATCTATTCCAAGATTGTGGATGGTGCATCATTTTACATCAAAACCTAGTTCCTCCGCTTCGTAGCATTCCTGTTAATCAAGAACAAGATGAGGCAGGATACATCTACATTAGAAGATAGAGAGAGATGTTTGGATGCATTGCATTACCTTGTACTGGTTGACGGAAGATCATTCCTTAAACTTGTTGCTGCCAGTTGGGTAGCCAGATCATTGGTAGAATAATTGCTTCTGGAATTTGAACGATCAACAGGCCAGGACATCGGCAACGTCAGCCCTCTGCATCACATTACCAGCCATATATCAGAAGGAAAATACAGAGTCTCAGTTCATATTTGGTGTTGGAGTTCGAATTGGCTTTACCCTTCAGTTCGCTTGAGGAGGCAACGGGTCATTTGATTCATAGTGTAGTCCCCAGCTAGAACTTCAATTTTCTTGGCTACTTCAGCTACATCAGATTTTGGCAGAATATCGAGGACTTTGATAGCTTGAATGTCTGTTGAGTTCTCCCTTACAATGTCGATGGTCCAAACCAGTCTCAACTGCCCCTTCACAACTTCCCATTCCAACAGCTGAGATGCCACTCCTTCAATCTGGATGCCACCTTCCTCTTTCTTCTGCCCACGCCACCCATTCGAAAGCTTCTGCAGTAGAGAAGCCACCTCTTTCTGAATCTCCGAGTCCCAATATTTTGTTATGGAGTCTTTGAATTCGCCGCTGAAGGAAACCTGCACAGAGCATAAATAGCATCATCAACTTGGATGGGAATTTTGTTTATTCATGTCATGTATACAGTATATATACTACGTACTTACCTTCCACTTAGATGCTTTGAACAGTATAGAATCTGTAGTAAACAAGGATCTCTGTTGGCCGGCATTGATCAAGGCGTTTCTGATGGCCCCAGACAAGTCTCTATCTTCGTCAGCATTGTGAAAGCAGCCCCGGTTTTTCGCATCCATTACTAGCCTTCGCCACACGGTACCACTGTTCTGCAAAGTTGCATCGTTGCCTAGTATCCACAGACTGTGTCTACAGAAGAATAGAACTTCAAATGAGTCTAATTATCTTAGTTTGATGGAAATGTGCAGAATATAGATAGTTACTTTGCCCTGGTCAAGGCTACATTGGCCCTTTGAAGATTGGCAAGAAAACCAACGGAACCGTTCATGTTGCATCGGACGGTGGAGATTATGATAATATCTTCTTCACCGCCTTGAAACCCATCAACTGAACGAACATTTACAGAGAATCTTCTTTTCCCATCTGAGCTGTAGTTCTTTCCAAGTAATTCCTGAATCACGGCGACTTGAGCTTTGTATGGTGAAATGCAACCAACACGAACCTTTTGTCTAGACTTCATGCATTCTATCAAACAAAACAAGAGCTCTCAATCAAACAAGATATCATATAATTGTCTTCTCAAATATTTGAAGCATCAACAAGGTTCATAGAGTGATTGATACCTTTGTGTAGTTTTGATACAATCTCAGCAACCACGAAGGCCTCCACAGTGTTTTTCCGACTATTCCGGTTATCGAAATCCTCTTTCCCGTTGCATATATTTATGAAAGAATACGGTCCAAAGATTTTCTCCTTGAGGAATTGGCTCTCATCACCTCTCTGTGTGACATTTAGGCCATTCTTTATCTGGTTTCCATAGAACTCCTTATTTGGAAACAAACTGATGGAAGGATGCATTCTGTACTGGATGTTAAGCAAGTGTTTGGTGTGTCCTAATATCACAAGCCTCTCAAATAAGCTTCTACCAAAACCAGCTTTCACACAAATCTGTCAATCCATACAAAGTGTTAATTAATGACAGAAATGGAACCTGCATAAAAGAAAAGATTAAGATGATATTGAAATTTGAAACCTCGCTCATAACCATTGCAGGGAGTTGCTTCTCATCACCAACAAGTATAGCATGACAGAGTCCAGGAACCTGCAGAGGAATAGAGGATTCACATTCTTTAACCTGTGCAGCTTCATCGATTATCACCAATTTTATAGGTGACATTCCATGTACATGCAACTTGGACGAGCTTGAAACAGTGCTCAAGATCAAGCAAGCATGCTTTAGAATGAAGTTGCTGACTTCTTGAGGGTTCATAAATGTTGGGATCTCAGTTCCACGAATCAACTTTAGTATTTCCAAGCATTGCAGTTTGATCCCATATAAACTAGATTTCTGATCTGTCGTTTCCGTTTCTTCATCTCCGATTAAAGCTTCCTCGGACCAATCAGCATGGCGCAGGAAATCTTGTAGGGTTCGGAGCAAAGCAAGAGATGTAATCATGTTCTTTAGAGTAGAGGAAGGAAGGTGTGAAGTAGGCATATGAGTGTACAACCATTCTGTATATAGTGTAATTTGATCTATGACCCTAGAGGCATTCTTAGTGAAAAACTCAGAAAATGAAACAATCTCTCTCTGGCTTCCCTGATCTGCATGTTTGTTCTTCGTTCTCGCCTTCCTCTTGGCCTCCTCATTCTGGTTTTTCTCCGCATTTTGAATGACTAATTTCCGCAGGAGATTTTTTTCACTTAGCCTAATTCCTACAATTGTCTCATTATTCTCCTCTCCATCCTCATCACTGTGGTCTTCACTTTCACTTTCACTTTTTACATCTTCAAAATCCTTCAAGAAGCGCAGATACTGAGTTTTAGGGTCTTCGAGTAAGCGAATCATCTGATCTACGCTACCTCTCCACCCTGAATTTGGGGCGAAGCAATGCAGTAGTGCAGAAATACGGTAATCCAGAAACACGTCGTGAAGATCTTCATGTTCTTTGATATTCATTCTCATTCCATTCCCATACAAAACCACATCACCTAATCCATAAGTGTCGTGCTCCAGCGTGCCATTCAGACAGCTCATCAAGCGCTTCGCAACTCCGGAAACAGTAACGTTTGTGGGAGCACAAGTCAGTGTCCTGCACTTGATTCTAAACAATGAAAACAGCAACGAAGCAATCGTCTTCGTCTTTCCGGTTCCGGGAGGACCCCAAATCAGCTTCACACTCTCCCTATGATTGCAATATCTTAATGCAATGCATTTCAACACAGCATCCATTTGGGAATCATCAAGATTAAGTGTCATAAGTAGTTCTCTCGACTTTGACAGATCACTGCTCTCAGTTTTCTCGAGGCAAACACCACAGTTATCCTCCATCTGCAACACATTAATTCAATAAAGAATTAGCATTTGCATTCCAACTGATAAACACAAATCGAATAGAGAATCATGAGTAAGTCTTCTCACAGATGGATTAATTGTAAGCACAGAATTGATGATAGCCATATTTTGGTTCGAATGCAAGGCATTCCATATCCGTATATTCGTATTCAAGTTTGTGAGATACACAGCAAACAAATCGTCACTGGTTTTGGCATGTTCCTCACCAACATCCATCTCTTCTGTTTTTTCGAAAGTGGCAAGCTCAGTCGAAGATACTACAGTTAGAAAATATCCATATTTCCCATCCCGGACTTGTTGAACTAAGGCAACACGATACGACCACTTACACCCGTTCAGATCATCTATACACCTTGGTCTAACCTCCGTTAGTGCAATCAAATCCCCAAACTCGGGCACATACTCGTTCGGAGCTTTTTTCTTACCTTTTCTCAACTTCAACCCATAAAATAAGTCAGTAGAAGGCTCAGAGAGTTTGATAGGTTGAACATGGAGGATTTCAGAAGACGGCGCAGAGCGCAAGGTGGTGAGGTTGGAGCGCAGATCAGCATGCGTTTCTTCAACGAGTGGACTGATAAATGACGTCAGGTAATGGTCCGCAGATGAGATCATGAGAACGTATCTTGAATTCGATTAACCTGGCATGTAATCGCATTAACATGTGCCTTTAGGTCTTATTACTTATATGTTTTGTGAAAATATCATCAAGAATATACGCATTCAATATAAATAATAATCGCACCTTTTTCCTGTAAAGGCCCTTGTTCAGTATATCATTTATGGACCAACCGAAAACGACATCGGTCAATTGTGGTTTTCTTTTTTCTTCCTTTACCCAAGTCTCCATTATTTCTCCCTTATAATCTTCTTGCCTAAGTAAGCAACGCAATATATATCAGCATTAGTTTCAGACTTATCGAAAAAACACAAGTTAAAGATCAATGCAAACACCAAAACAGCCAAACCCAGATCGAAGTCGCTGCTGCTCCGAGTCTCCGATGTGATTGTACCTACGAAAGAAGAATCAAGAAACGTATATAAATGAAAGAAGATGGAAAAGGAGTTGAAAAAGAAGAAGAGGATGAGCGGAGAGTTAAGTCAGACGTTGGGATCTTTCAGTCGCCAGTTCTTGGCTGCATGTTCTCCCCCATTTCCGGAAGGAAGAGAAGGTCTATGGTGAATTAATGAAGAACGTTTGATGTTCTTGCATGCGTTGAGAGTTGGGACTCTTGGTTTACCCGAGGAAGGTAGGGAAACTAAATCACTTTTATTTTTTGTATAAATTTCAGCTATTTATTCAACTTTCTACTTAATCAGTATTGAATTTAATAAACCTAATTTCAATCCAAGTACATAAGACAAAATCAAAAAAAAAAAAAATTCGTCTCCTTGAATATTGTGTGAATTTTTCAACTAATTAGTTAAATGTATGTATAATTTATATTTATTTAATTTCATTTCGACATTAATTGAAAAACAAATATATTGGTTTCTAGTACTCTCCGTCCCGTTCGAATTGTCTCACTTTCATTTTTTGTTTGTCTCATTTCATTAGTCCAATTTTTAAATAATGATAATATTTTACACTCAACAATTAAATATTAATTTTACTCAACTCATTCAACACACATAATTATTGATTATTGTGCCGGTCAAATCGAGACTATTCGAACCGGACGGATGGACTAATATTTCTATTTTTCAACTAGAACTTTTATTTTTTTAATAATATTTTAATAAAAAAATAACTAAATATATACATAAATAATAATTTAAAAGATGTTGTTTTAAATAAATAAAATATTATCGAAGACAAAAACATAAAAGAAAAACTACATTGATAATCAAATAAGAATATATTTCAAAATTAAAATATTATTAAAAATAAAATTATTATTTAAAAACAAAAATGGCACAATGTCTTATGACAATGATGTGTGTCATGTGGCACTTACTCAACGTCAAATTGGCGCCATAGTAACGAATGGAAGATTTGAGGCTCGTGGGGCTGAACTTCACTCTAATAATATAATAAAAAACAATATTTAAAATATTTAAACATATATAATATACAAAATTAAAATAAATACATTTTTATATTATTTATTGTTGGGGTATGACAAAAATCAGCTCATATAAGAGGCCCAAAGCGAGGCCCACCATTTTTGCAGGCCGAGTGGTAAGTCAACCCAGCAGAAAGCAGTTTAAAAGAAGAAGCAGTTCGACTGAAGCAGTTCGCAGGGAGTACGTCCGACCAGAGCAGTTCGACAAGCCGAACTGGGGCACCCTACGGATACTAAGGAGTTACTCAACGGTCGAGAAGGTCATCGAGCCGTAAGAGGATAAGCTCACGAGATTCTCGAAAGTAGTTGGAGGCGAACGATGCAACTCCAAAAAATTCAGAGTTCACTGCCAAACAGATCTGACGAAAATCCAGGGAACCCTAATGAGTTCAAACCTCTATTTATAACCCCTTATAAGCCGATTTTCAGCACCTACCCACATATAATACAATTAAGTTGTATTTTTGTTAGCTTTCTATTCTTTGAATTCTCATCTCAAGTTGTACTCATTAAACCTGTCGAGCTTAGGGTTGTGCAAGAACCAACCGCCATCCGTAAAACTGACTGAACCGATCAATTTTGGTGGTTCGGTTCGGTTATGTGATGTATCGGTTCGGTTGTCGGTTTTACTTTTTAAAACCGAATAATTTTCGGTCGATTTTCGATTTTTAAAAAAATTATTTCGGTTAAACCGAACCGACCAATTAATATACATGTTGTCGATTTTTTTTAATTTAGTCTTCTATTCTTAATTTGTAAACTATTACTCCTACTTTTTATTTTTCCAATGCCACTCATGTATCTCTCTCTTCATTCAAACACGCCACATTATTGTTGCCTGTCTTCCACTTTCTCTTCTACCAACACACAACTCTTCATTCATCTCTCCTTTTTCAAGACCTTCCTCATTCACCAGCTTTCTCTCATTGTTATCTCTTCATTTTCTCCCTCAAATCCTCCGACCATAAAATATTTCACCCTATCCCAACCCCAACAATCGTCAACCTCTAGTATCGCTCAAACCCTAAGCGAAGCTGGATCCCTTGTTGGCATCATCTCAGGCGCACTCAAAAAATGGAGACGCGATTCTCATAGAATGGTGGCTTTTCGTGTATTTGGTGCTTGCTGCCATTTTCTTTTTCTCATCCTCTTGTTTCTAATTGATGGCCATTATCGAATGATTTTGTTGCTGAACTCCAACACACACAGAAGATGAAGATACTCTAAAACAGGAGTTTGTCATGTGCCATGAAATTAAAAGATTTGAAACCAGAGAATTTTTTTTGTTCAGCAGGGAATTCTCAATTTCAGAGATTTTTTTCGGTTACAACCGAACCGAAAAATATCCGACCAAATTTTTCAGTTTGGTGGTCGGTCGGTTTCAACATTGTTCGGTTCGGTGTTCGGTCGGATGAAATGTTAGGATCGATTTATTTGGGTGTAAGAATTTCGGTCGGTTCTCACCCGAATCGATCGAATGCACACCTCTAGTCGAGCTAGACACCGTCGGGCCAACCTTTTAACCGTGTAATCCATTATATTCATTGAATCGAGCTTGTTCGATTTGCCGCATTTACTTTCTTTTCTGTTTTACGTATTATTTGTTGCTATTTTGTGTTATTTGGATATGTAGTTCCTCGGGCCCGTATCCGTATGAATTGGACCTCAACAATTTGGTGCCTACTTTGGGGCCTTAGGAACAATATTGCACTAACCACTCTTGCAGCAAATGGCTGACGGTGGAAACACCACAAACAAGAACGAAGTTGACGCGGGAAGGACTGGCCCGCCGCCAGGTGCAGGTCGAGGACCCCCCCAGGGCGCAGGTGCAGGTCGAGGACCTCCGTAGCAAGGAGGTGGATGAGGAATTCCTCCTAACCAGAACGCCGACAAGGTGCTAGACAAATCCCGTCGGACATTTAACGCCACATCGCGCAACGAATTGGCGTTCCTCCCGCCTCCACCCTCCAGTATGGACTATCCATATGTAGCCCGCCTAGTTAGTCAGGTTCATACTATAAGGAACGCGATCGAGAGAATGAGAATCCAGATGGAGGAAATAGCGAGCAGGTACGAACTCCTCGACAGGGAGAATCGACGACTGCAGCACCAAGCCAGTATGCAGCCTATCATCGAGGGGTCAGGGAGCACCAACCAAGAGCATTGAACCGCACCCCGCAACTTGCAGGCAGAGTTCAACCAAATGGATGGGGGAGGCAACAAACGAGCAAACTCCACGACCACTAGGTGATGATCCCCATGCACAAATAGTCTAGCCAATTGTGCTCGGCCAAATTGATATCCCTGCACTCACGCAAATAGAGTGACGATTCGAGCAGAGGCTGAGCTATTTCGAGTCCCTCATCGCCAGGTTCCCAAGCCTGCCTCTGCCAGAGAGAACGATACCCAGGGAAAGTTACGCGAAGTCCCCCATTTCCCAGAAGATAGTGAATACCGAGGTACCAACGCGATTCATCCCGCTAAGTTTCATACTATACGACGGGACAATTGTTGTGAACTATAGTGTGACTACAGAACCAATGTGCAAGTATACACAATCCACAAGTAATATAGTCAAGTGAGACCAGATATCGAACCCTAGAGAGTGTATGATCAAGCCGTGCACACAATATTGCTAGCAAAATAGGTTTGGTGATGCATACTCAAATTAAAAGTGCAATAAACTGAAATGGAAAGGAAACTGAAATGAACATGATTAGCAACCCTTCTGATCATAAGCTAATCACAAATTACCACTAACAGGTGCAAACAAAGGAAGAGAAACACACTTGAGTTATAGATTTTTAATCTTTCATTGTCCTATATGCTAGAGCATAGGTCTCGCATGAACTCTGAGTCTTAAAACTACACACAAAGTGCCTAGCAAGTTTTCACTCTACTAGATCTACACCTT
>JAPKLW010001484.1:100834-112904 GCA_026898455.1 Plectranthus barbatus
TCACTTTCACTTTCATCCACTTTGAAATCATTCAAGAAGCGCAGATACTGGGTTTTAGGGTCTTCGAGTAAGCGAATCATCTGATCTACGCTACCTCTCCACCCTGAATTTGGGGCGAAGCAATGCAGTAGTGCAGAAATACGGTAATCCAGAAACACGTCGTGAAGATCTTCATTCTCATTGATATTCATTCTCATTCCATTCCCATACAAAACCACATCACCTAATCCATAAGTGTCGTGCTCCAGCGTGCCATTCAGACAGCCCATCAAGCGCTTCGCAACTCCGGAAACAGCAACATTTGTGGGAGCACAAGTCAGTGTCCTGCACTTGATTCTAAACAATGAAAACAGCAACGAAGCAATCGTTTTCGTCTTTCCGGTTCCGGGAGGGCCCCAAATCAGTTTCACACTCTCCCTGTGATTGCAATATCTTAATGCAATGCATTTCAACACAGCATCCATTTGAGAATCATCAAGGTTAAGTGTCATGAGCAGTTCTCTCGACTTTTTCAGATCAGTCATGCTCTCAGTTTTCTCGAGGCACAGACCGCAGTTTTCCTCCATCTGCACAACATTTATTCATTACATAATAATCAGCATTTGCAGTCAAACTGATAAACACAAACAGACAGTGAATGAATAATCTTGAGTAAGTCAGCTTCTTACGTAAGGGTTAACTCTAAGCACGGAGTTGAGGATAGCTTTGTTTCCTTGGTCCGAATGCAGCGCATTCCATATCCGTATATTCGTCGTCAAGTTTGTGAGATACACAGCAAACAAACCGTCTCTAGTTTTGGCATGTTGTTCACCACCATCCTTCTTTTCTGCTTCCTCGAAAGGAGTGAGTTCAGACGAAGATACTACGGTTACAGAATATTCAGAATTCCCAACCCCGACTTGTTGAACTAAGACAACACGATACGGCCGCTTACGCCCGTTCAGATCATCTATACACCTCGGCCTAACCTCCGTTAGTGCAATCAAATCCCCAAACTCAGGCGCGTACACGTTTGGAGCTTTTTTTGTAGCTTTTCTCAACCTGAGTTTATAAAGCAAGTCAGTAGAAGGCTTAGAGAGTTTGATTGGTCGAAGTTGGAGGATTTCACAAGTCGGAGCAGAGCGCAAGGTGGTGAGGTTGGAGCGCAGATCAGCATGCGTTTCTTCAAGGAGTGGATTGATAAACGACTTCAGGTAATGATCCGCCGATGAGAACGTATCTGGGATTCGATTAACCTGACATGTAATCCGCGTCAAAATTTTTATGATTCAAGAATATACGCATGCACAAGCTATACTATAATATAAACAATCGCACCTTTTTCCTGTAAAGATCCTTGTTCAGTATCTCATTTGTGGACCAACTAAAAATGACATCGGTCAATTGTGGCTTTCTTTCTTCTTTCTTTACCGAAGACTCCATTATATAATCTTCTTCACTATGTAAGCAACGTAGAATATATATATATCAACATTAGTTTCAGAATTATTGAAAAAGCAGTAGCTTCTTCTAGTTTTTTTTTTACCGTTTCAAATTAACAGCCAAACCCCAGATGGAAGCCGCTGCTGCTCCGATGTAATTGTACCTAGGAGAGAAGAAATCAATGAAAGAAGATGGAAAGGGGAGTTGAAAAGGAGCGGAGAGTTAATTCAGAGACGTTGGAATTTTTCAGTCGTCAATGTTGCTAGCTGCATGTGTTGTGTCTCATTTCATTTGTGGAAGGAAGAGAAGGTTTTATGGTGAGATGAAGAACGTTTGATGTTCTTGCATGTGATGAGAGTTGAGACTCTTGGTTTTCCCGAGGAAGGCAGTGAAATTAAATCAGTCACTTTAAATTTTGGTATAATTTTCAGATATTTATTCAACTTACTACTTAATCAATGGAATTTAATATATAACCTAGCTAATTCAATCTAACTACGTACGACAATATTAATTTTTTTTTTTTTTACGTCTCCTTGAATATTGTGTGCATTCTTAAGGATGAAATGATATCATTTGTTCATTTTCCTGAAATATTTTATTTTCTACCTCTTGAATATTATTTATTGGTATTAGTATGATTAATTAATTATGTGTGACACTTAACAAGTGCCATGAATAATAGTTTCCCTAACATAACTAAAGTTGAGTATATAATTATCTGACAAATTCTTTTTTGGAATATATCTCTTTAATTTGTTAAAGATGGAATATATTTTGTTATTTTACCTTCAATAACATTAAATCCATAATAATTTAGAGATTCACGAAAGTTACGTATTCCTACTTCATCCATGCCCTTAATTCATTTCATTATCAACATCGCGACGCTATCCACCACATGATGTATTAAGAAAATCTTAAATTTTATATTGAGATAATAGTTATAAAATAAATGTAAATTCTAAAAAATATTATTTTTCTTATAAATGTTAGATGACATTTACCCCATCATTGTTCTTAAACTAAGTGATTGCGTAACAGCGATATTTATTATTTGTATAATAGACAATGCACAAGTGATTTTTTTTTTATAATAAATAGACATATACCAACACTTTGTTTTCGTAATGAAGAGATTGTTTTCGTCTTCCCCGTTCCGGGAGGACCCCATATCAGCTTCACACTCTTTTCATGTGTGCATTCTGTTAGGGCCGCACACTTTGTGACAGCAGCTTTCTGGGAATCATCAAGATCGGAAGAAGCTATGAATTCCCTCAACTCGGACATCCTACTGCTCTCAGCTTTCACAGAGGAGCAAATAGAACAATTCTCGCCCACCTGCACAATAATAATAGTTTGAAGACTCATATGATTAAACTCACGTGGCATTAACATTTAACAATGAAGCAATATCTTACTCTCGGATCAACTCTAAGCACAGAGTTGATAACTTTCTTGTTTCCTCCTTCGCCTAAATTCAATGCAGCCCAAATCCGACAGTTGGTGTTCAGGTTTGCAAGAAACACTACGAAGAGTCTGTCTGCCATTTCGAGTGATATTGCATTGGAAGATTTGACTCGTATCTTCCAAGGATCATCACGAGACACGCTTTCAACCAAGGCAACAGTGTATGGTGTTTTGGACCGATTCAAATCAGCAATGCACCTGGGCCTCACACCCGTTATTGCAATCAAATCCCTATACTGAGGCTCATACCTCGCACTATCACTCTCACCATTTTTTTCTTTCAAGTCTAACGCGTACAGAAATCTCTCACACTCGTCTGTTTTCCTTTTCCTGACGCTGTAGATCTCACGAGCTGGTGCAGAGTGCAGAGCGGTGAGATTGGAAAGCAGATCAGCATGCGTTTCTTCAATCAGTGGGATGATAAATGAAGCCAAGTATTGCTCTGCCGATGAAAATGTCTCTGGAATTCTTGAAACCTGTCATGCTCCCAGACAAAACAAAACTTACCAAGAGTTTGGAAATAACAAGAAAGAAAGGTAATGTAATGATCATACCTTATCCTTGTAGAGATCTTTGTTCATTATATCAGATATAGACCAAGAAAATATGATATCAATTAGCTCCGGAGCTTCAGCTTTTCCCTTCTTCGTCATCGAGTCCATGATCTAGCTTCAACAATCAACACAGGATGTTTAATCCCAACTTCGTTTCAGATTTCTACTACCACTTGCACCCTTTTTTTTTCCTATAACCTACAGGATCAAAAAATATCGATTATATGATACAGAAGAAAAACACAGCATATGTTGCTTCAAAGAATTAAAATAAGAAAGTAAAAAAGAAGAAGAAGAAGACGACGACGACAGTATACTCGCATGAAAAAAACTAAACCTTTTTTCCAGTTTGGAGTTTGTCTCCATAAAATTGTGAAGGCCGAGTAGCTGAAAATGAAGAAGAAAAATGGTTTGTTCGATAAAAAAAAAGGGATGGATTGGTGATAAGAAAAATGAAGAGAGAGTGTGAGACGTTTGGTTTCTCCATGCATACATTATTTAATGCTCTGCACAAGGAGGGAAGCGCTGGAGTTTCTTCCCCTTGCGATGTCATTTCAAGTTTTTTTTTTTAATATCATTATTTGCAACATTGGATTTGCACCTTCAAATTTATCACATTCATATCCCTCGATTAATATAATATTATTTTTAACGATTTCTAAATAAATATGCTGGTACTTTAAAATTGCCATTTTCATTCTTTATCTAATACCGTTCATCCATGCGTATTTATTTACTACTGTGATTGTTGCCCAAAAAAAAAAGATGTTGATTGTAAATAACAATTTTTTGAATACCGGTTGAAACTTTTGAATGAAATGCATCTCATATAAACTACATAAATTTGAAATAAACTAGTATTTACACATTGATGACATAAGTTAAATTAGAATCAGATTGCTTCGTTTAGATTGCGACTGGTTTATTAGAATGTGTTGGAAATTGGGGTGATCTGTGTATTTTTTCGGTGTTAAATGTTTAATTTTATTGTAGCGACACATGATGGTGCCTCCCGCATGTCGCCGCTCCCTCGAGGCCCGCTGAAGCCGAGGGCCGAGTGTCTGAGTCCTCAAACCCAAGATTCAACCCAGATTCTGATCTTGGTTCTTAGCAATTGATCTTTGGGTTTTCTTGCTAAGTGATCTTCTTTTGGACTAATGAAACGAGCCTCTTGGGCTCGTATTGGGCTAGTCAACTGAGCTGATCTAGTTAACGTGTTGCACACATAGAATGTCAACGTGACTTATGAGTTAACGCATGTGTTTGTATGTCGGGAACCATTTCACCACCCGTTCAAATAACACCTTTAACCCTCCGGTCTCCTGCCCATAACGACCCGCATTTGATGATTGCAGTCTCCATGTTTGGAACATGCCCATATATAGGCATAGATAGGTACATGCCAGATATTCCCGAAATTAGCCCCCATACTACTATTTCTCTCAAAACTTGCATTATTTTCAAAGAAAATTAGCTTACTCAGTTCCAATTTCGTTCAGTTCGTCGGAGCTCCTACGATCGCGGTCTACCTCATAGAAGACGAACTGACTTACCTTTTGGAGACGAACTCCAGACAACAAGCACTACATTGACACATTCGTCTTGCGGAAAGATGACTCATTGACTCGACTAGCTCTATTTTGTTCATTTTGTTTTCTAATTCGTCCAATTTTATTGTATTATCTATTGCATAAAAGCTGCATCACTTTATTGTACTTTGTTGCATTATTTGTTCTCATACTGCAATTTTCCAACATGTAATATATATATTTTTTTGAAATAAAAGTGCATTTATTTATATTTGCATACTCAGATATCTCCAAGGAATTTCGAATCCATAATTTATAGATCATATGCAAAATACTTTCACCATTGACCTGACAAATGAAAACTATACGAAAAGTTCAAACTTATGATGTCTTTAATCACAGACAAGGGCGGAGGTACATGGGGGCTCGAGGGGTCGGCCGACCCCCCCGCCCCCCCCCCCCCCTCTACTATTTTTTTTAAAAAATGTTATTATATTAATATTAAATAAATATAAATAAGCATATTTTTATGATATTTTTTTTAAAAATGTTGTTAATATATTCATTTTAATTCATAATTAATTGTACTTATTATAATTTAATAAATCCAAATAATGAAAAATTATATATATATGAACTATGTATATCAATAAGTTACTTGATAAAAGAGATTTTATTTATTTTATGATAGATGAAAAACATATCTTTGTTCAATATTTTTTTAAGAAAAAATGCATTGAACTTGTAGAGAAAATAGAATAATGAAATATAGATAATTTTACATTACACAATGAATTGTAATGCTTTATAATATTTTTTTTGACAAAATGCTTTGTAATACTTGAATACAATATAGTTAGATCTTGTTTCACATATATTTCTCAACTTTTAATAGGATAATGTATCACATAATTATTATAGTGATAAAATTTATAATATAATCAATGTTATAAAAAAAAAATTTACGTCCAACAATAAAATAATTAAGCCCCCACGATGTAAAAGTTCTGCATCCGCCACTGATCACAAATAAAATATTTTTACCTCTATATCTCAATCAGGAGACGTTATGGTTATTTGTTATAATTAAAGGGCACACTAGTAAAGAATTTTGTTTATAACCCATGTCATGAATTTAATATTTTGAAATATGTGAGTAAGTTTTAAATTAATATATTATACTTATAAAAATGTTCCTATTTTTTCGCTTTATCCACCTTCTTTATTTGCTACTAGGAAATTATCACATCAAAGTTCAATTTTTTTGATAGCTTATTTATCACTTTCTATTTAAAATGATAAAAATTAACTTGTAAGATGTAATCGCTATTTGATAGTATGTAAAATAATCGAAGAAATTAATCGTCGAGCCATTAATTATGAGTTTATGAGGAAGTTTATAAAGCTCACATAGAGCCATTAATAATTTGACTTTGAGGTAAAGAACACCACCCCAACCTTCAAATTCAGTATCCAATTTTTATTTTTATTTTTTTAAAAAAAAATTATTCCTTTGAAAGAAATAATGCATGTCTCTTAATATGCATTACTATATTTTCATAAGCATTAGCATATATTATTCTTAATTAATTAAGAGCTAATTAAGCCATTAATTTCTCCAAACAATTCCCATCCTCACTCAGTCTCTCAACATCGATATTGAAGCGCGCATGCAGTTAACCAAACTGAAATTTGAATTTCTTCGAAGAAAATGAAAAACTTCAGTTGAATAACTGTTAAACCCTCAAGTTTCAACCATAAATCCCTTTTCAATCTCCTTTGTTCTCTCGATTTCTACTAGATTTCCCAAGCAATGAAACCTTGATTGAGGATTAGATAATGGCTCCTCCAATTCTTGATCCTCACTCCAATCGATGCAAAACTCCACCAAAATTTCATGGGTTCCACACTTTTGCAGAGCCCGGCTGCCCCATCACACTCACCGGTGCGTTTCGTGACAACATTCGCTTGTTTCTTCAAGAATGCGCGGGGCTTGAGGATTACGAGCCCTGCGGCATGCTGATTTGGCGCACTTTCTTGGTCTACGAGAGCGAAGGAACGGTGCTTCCCCTTTACACGGTTGAAGAAAACGCGGAGAGCTCTGATCGGCCATTCTGCGATCACTGCCGCTGTGTAGGTCCGTCTGGATTGAATGCCCTTTTCTTTGTTTTCTTGATAAATGTATTGGAGTTCTTTCTTTTTCCTTTTTTTTTTCTTTCTTTTTTTGGTCAACTTCTGTTTTACTTGATTGAATGTGGTTTTCTTGTCCATGAATGCAGGGTGGAGCCATCATTTCGTATCGAAGAGGAAGTATCATTTGATAATTCCAGCGAATAATGAGTGGAATGATCCCATTCATGAGAGTGTTTTTGATCTACAAACTCATCTCTTGCACGGTTTAATCCACTGCAACGGGTTCGGACATTTGATCTGTATCAATGGCATTGAAGGGGGTTCGAAGTTCATTCCCGGTAAAGAAATCATGGACCTCTGGGATCGTATTTGTACAACTCTTTGTGTGAGGTGAGTAAAAAATGAAAATAGAATTCTTTATGTCTAATTATGCTGATTGATATGTGAGCTTCTGTAGAACCTAGATGGCATGCTTTAATTGTTTGACTGTTAATTGTTTTAGTTGGAGTTAAATTCTAAACTGATATGTGATAGAACAGTTATATGATGGAAACTGATAGGAAACATGCATGAATCTCCAGTAAGCTCATATCTGGTGACTTGATAAACTCAAGGTCTTATTGGTTCATGAAGTCCTTCAAAAACTTGTAGGAAATCAGAACTGACTAGTTGATTGATTTGGTAGGAAAGTAGCAGTGGAAGACTTGTCAAAGAAGCACAAAATAGACCTCCGCTTGCTTTATGGAGTTGCTTATGGGCACTCATGGTTTGGTAAATGGGGGTATCGATTCTTCCATGGGAGCTTTGGTGTGAAAGAGCATAACTATGAAGCTGCAATGTGTCTTCTCAGCTCCTTTGAGCTTGATCAAGTAATTGCAGATTTCAGTCACGTATATACATGCTTAGATATCAAGCAGATAATCCACCATTACAGGAACATGAGTGGCACAAATTTAGTTACAATTAGAGACTTGTTCAGATTTATGCTTACTGTAAAGACTACAACTCCAACTTCTACCACAATGTCATCATGGACTGGGAGAACATTAACCATCTACAACCCTGATAGAAAATGTTCTGTGAAATTTCCCACGAGACTTGGTCTCAAGAAAAGCCCATTTAGAAAGGAAAAACCCACCAAGTGCAGAAAGTTTTCGAGTGTTGCTGCTAAGATGGACAGCAGATGGCCAGTTAGAAGGCTTGAGCAAGTTGCAGAAGTCATTGTTGAAGCCTTGAAGGAAAAGAGAGCAGCAAACAATGTTGGAAGTAGTGGAATGACCAGGCAGGAGGCGCGTGATGCAGCTCGCCTCCATATTGGTGATACAGGATTGATAGATCATGTTCTCAAGTCGATGAATAATGTAATCATTGGGAATTACATTGTTTGGCGAGCAGTGAACAGATCGACTAAGGTTCTGGAGTATAATATTCAAGATCTCAGGGGTGACAAACATGCTTACCACTCAAACGTTAAAGAGCCAATTTGTACATATAGTATTGGTCCTGGAAGAAGTGCTTACAATGATGTCCCCTATCTGTATCGAAATGTTTTGCTGGGGTATCCGGATTCTGGGTCGGTGGCATTGGCTGCCCAAACAATTCTGCACAGTAAGCATTTTGTGAAGGAGTTCCCTTTCAGAGATGAGGATGATGACTCCCTGAAGTTCATTTGCAGATTATTGTTGAGTTCAATTGATCTATGCGGTGAAGTTTCTTATGACTTCACACCAATGGAGTATGTAGTTGTTCCTCTCTATGCGACAGTTGGTGATTTGAAGATCGCAGTGCAGAGTGCATTCCGTGACACTTACTGTGTGCTGGAGAAGCTGCGGGTAACAGAGATTTTAGAGCTAGAAGGAGTAGAAGATGATGAAGTTCTGTTTGGCATCATTGAGTCAGGTATAGAGCTCCGCGTGAAGGGCTGTGGATGGGATCTGGAAGATGGTTTGAGATATGAAGGTGGAACCGAGAACTGGACAGTTAAGTGCAAATGTGGAGCAAGAGATGATGATGGGGAGAGAATGCTTGCCTGTGATATCTGTGAGACGTGGCAGCATACGCGCTGCTGTGGTATTGGAGAAGCTGAAGCAGTGCCAAGATTATTCGTCTGCGAGACATGTTGTAGCTCTCTTATAACGGTTCAAAGACCATGCGCGTTGACATACAACTTCAACTCCCACGAGGGCTCCTTCGCTGCAGACTCGTGTGCCTGAGGTTGGTTGTGCAGAGTATCATGTACATTTGTAGATGTGAAAATCTCTTTCACAGTATGACATATTTTTTTTTTTTTCCTTTTCATTTCTTTGTGGTGAGTACTACTGCGAGATTAACTGGCAATCAGATTCATTTTTGGCAGATGTCATGTAATTTTGTGAGCATTTTATGATCTGAATGTTTCCTCTTCTGAATTCTTAAATTTATCTGAGGCAGGAAATAGCCTTTCAGGTTTTATGTTCACTTATTTTGATCAGTACCTCAGTAGCTTTCTTTTATCTCTCATTTGCAATATAAATAATCAGATAAAGGCTATAGATAGATTCTGGAGGAATTCAAGATCCTAGTTATAAATTAGAAGAGCAGCTAGTTAGAGATTTCAACAGATGAAAGTATTCAACATTTCCAAATTCTGAAATGTTGCTGTTCACGATGTATTCTACAAAAAATGTTAATGATTTTATCTATCTGTTAGTGCAAACTAATTTCCCCTTTTGATATACTTGAATCCCATGGATGATTCAAAGCAATCCAACTTGTCTCTGTACTGATTCATCAGTTTTAGCAAGTCAGTCACTTTCTCCCTCAACCTTTCACCACTCCCAATTTGCAGCACAACCAGCAGCTTCTGAAAAGCCCCAAGCTGCACTGCCTCATACATGGCATTGCCATTTCCTCCCATGATGAGCTTCCAAAGACTCGAGATGGAGGATTCTGTCGCGGCATCTGAGACGCGTAGAATCTTCTTCACGAGCAATGGAACTGTCAGCGCGTTGGCTTTTGCGCTTTCCCTCCCTTGTTTCAAGCTGCAGATGTTGTCCATGACACCTAAAGCCTTCTCACAGATGCTTTTATCTCCATCCACAAGAATCTCAAGAATCAAAGGAATGAGCCCCATTTGGATAAATCTCAATGAGGCCATGATTTCCCCACTCGTTTCTGCACAAGACATCATGTGGTGAATCACCACCAAACTTGCCTTGGTTGCTCTGGGGCAAATTGGGACTTTCACAATCTGAAACAGAGTTTCTTCAATCCCTTCAACTCTCATTAGGCCATCCACACATCCTTCATCTGCACACACCAGATCTTTCAACACACAAATCGCGTTTTGCCTCGATGAAAGATCGCCCTCGCTCTTCAGAAACCACGCCATGCAACCTAGTGAAACCGGGGATTTCAACTTGGAAACACCCTCCTCATCAACTGGGAATGTCCATGTCAATGCAGACAATATTTCTTTGAGTATGTTCACATTTTCATCCACGGAAAAGCTCGCGAAAGATTCGAATGAATCAGCAAGCACCGAGCCAGTCCCATTGGCCACAATGCATCTCTTGTCGAGCTCACTCTCCTTAGCAGATTTCTTGATCTTGCCTAACAACTCCAGACACCTTCTTGCATCCCTACACCGCGTGGCAGCCTCCATTCTCGAGCAAATGCCCGAAACCTCGTACCGACTGATCGGAATTCGAGGCGTTGGGATCCTCTCCACACCATAATCCTTATTCTGGACGCACCAATCTTGGATCATCTTTCTTAAGGAATGGTTTGGGATCTGATCGAGATTTCTCAACACTTGATTGGTGAGGGGGCACGTTACATTCCCTCCATCAATCCATTTCTCTATGCTCTGGCGATCGTAGGTGATCCCCGTCGATAACGTGACCGGATCTTTCATCAAATCGAGCGATATTGGGCACTTAAAATGGCTAGGAATCGTGAGCTCCAAATCTTGGCCGATATCTTTAGCGGCCTTGATCTTGCGGCCGCCCCTCCTCTTCCTCCACAAGAAAGTCATTCTCTCAAGTAATCAAATGCTAGTAATCCAAGGAAAGATGGTGAAATATAAGATTGAAGTTGTGTAGGAATTTGATTTTCTTTCTTTTGGCTTGTTGGAAGTAGAAGTTAAGTTTTCTGTCGATGATGATCGTTCTATGCGATATATATATATAGAGAGAGAGAGAGAGGGGGGAGGGGGTTGGTCAAAGGGACATGATTGGTGGGAGTTAGGGGTATAATGAAGACCAGGGAGAATGTTCAAAATGGTTGGATTATGAATTGTATAATTTGTATATTTGACTTCCCAAAAAAAAAAAAAAAAAAAAGAATTTGAATATTTGACCGTTGAATTTTTGAATTGTGGTGGTCCATTCAGAGAAAAAGTAGTGCCGATAAAATATTGTTAAAATTTTTATTTTGAGGAAAAAATAATACTCCCTTCCGTCTCATTTCAATTGTCCACCTTTCTTTTTTTGTCCGTCCCATTTAATTGTCCACTTACTTAAAATAGAAAAATAATACACACTCACTAATAAAATACTAATTTCCTATTTCTCTACTCGCATTGGTTATTGTATCAAAAGCAAAGTGGACAATTCATATGGGACGGAGGGAGTAATAATTAAAAAATTACTGGAGTATGGAGATGCTCTTACGAAAAATGGTAGACGGCTGGGATGTTGACTTAGTGAGCATCAGTTGTGGGGTAGTCGGTGCTGACCAAATTGCAACTCCTCCGTTGGATTTAACAGTTGACCAGATAAACGATTAGCATGTCGCCACGTTCTTGAAAATGCTTGGTCATCCGCCTTTAATTAAAGAGGTTTTGCAAAATCGTTGCCTACATTATAAAGTTTTACCTACTTTTCAACGAAGATAAACATTGCCACAACTCATTTATTTTTTATAGTATATACGAAGGGATATCAAATGATATATAAGATTAATTAGAAAATAAAAGAATTG
>JAPKLW010001484.1:115467-153314 GCA_026898455.1 Plectranthus barbatus
TTAATTTTGTAAACAAACTCTTATTTTTGGAAATTTTGTGTTTTATCTACTCACTTTAACTTTAATCAAATTAATATAATATAAAAAATATTATAACTATACTAATCTATATATATATATATATAGAGTAGTGATCATATGAGAATAGTTTTTAGTATGAGAAATGAGAATAAATATCAGCCTTTGATTTTGTGATTTCAACGCTCATGATCTATTTCACTCCGTGTTCAGTTTTCCTCGATTATCCTGCAGTTTTGCAAAATTAAGGTTATTTTTGTAATTTTAGCTTTTTTAAAATCTGAAATAGTATCTCATCAGATTTTTTATTCATTTCTTCGCGCGATTTGATTTCTTCTTCCTTCTTCGTTCGATTTGATTTATATTTCTTCTCTCGATCAGATTTTTTTCTTTGTTTATGGATTTCGCATTCGTGTTCGGCCTCGACTTTGTTAATTGTGCATGAATATAGTTTTAAATTTTTTTTTATTGAGATCGACATTCATTTTTACTATTATATTGTGCATCTTTAGTATTAACTTTTTTTGCATTTTTGTATCTTACAGGTTCATTTATTTCAAAGTGTGTTGATGAGATGAAGCATTTTAAGGGCAGAGTTTTTAGAACTATTGATGTTGGTATTGAGTTTTATAGAGACTACGCTCGTGCTACTGCTTTGAAGAAGAAGAAGTTTTATTTTTTTTTTAATTCGTATTTATGTAAAAAATGAAGTAAATCGGACTAAAAATTGAAGTAAATCAGGCTAAAAATGAAGTAAATCAGGCTAAAAATGAAGTAAATCAGGCTTTGTGCAGTAAAATGAGTATTTTTTATTCAGATCGACGTTCATTTTTACTATTATATTGTGCATCTTTAGTGTTACCTTTCTGCATTTTTGTATCTTACAGGTTCATTTATTCCAAAGTGTGTTGATGAGATGAAGCATTCTAAGGGCAGAATTTTTAGAACTGTTGATGTTGTTATTGAGTTTTATAAAGACTACGCTCGTGTTGCTACATTGAAGAAGAAGATGTTTAATTTTTTTTAATTCGTATTTATGTAAAAATGAAGTAAATCGGACTTAAAATGCAGGTTGCTGTTTGTGTTTGAGTATTTTTACAGTTTTAGCCTTTAAAGGCTAAAACTGCAGGATATTGGGGCAAAAATGCCGCGTTTTTCAATTTGCTAAAAATGAATCATGTTCGTCGATTTGATGCGATGGACGCGCGGGATCTATTCTTATTTCTCATAGTAACTCCTATTCTCACCTGATCACTACCCTTCAAAATATTATTCAATTTAATAAAATAAAATATTAAATATATAATTCGTGCAACGCACGAGAGTAAATCTAGTATATATATTAAAGAAGAATAGTTTATAATGATTGTTCCCTCCAAAACATTAGCATGTTAATTTTAAATTATTTCTAGATTATTTTTTCTATTATATTATAAATATGTAATAAACAATAATAAAAATATAAAACTTATATTTTTCATTTTTCTTTAAAATATTTCATTTCACCAATTTATAGTATTTATTATATTTTAAATTGTATAAGTATAATATTTTTCATGGAATAATATTTAAACCAAATCTCATAGATTTTGTGTTTGATATAATTCTTTTTAGTTTTATTAAATTTGTATATATATATTTAATATATAATATTATAATGAAGTACAAGAACAAAAGAGCACAAAAGATTCTAATGTATTTCAAAAAATAAGATCGTATTGTATTAAATTTCAAATAAAATAAAAACTCAAGAAATACTTATGTAATAATTTGATTTGATTTTTATTTTTTAATTTTTATTTTTTAATTATAGTATTGTTCTAACTATTATAAATTTTACCATCATGATTTTTTATATAATAATCAATAAAATTTTAAATATATAAATTTGAAGAATATGCATGACTTTAAAAGAGACATTTTAATTTTTAGAAGACTTTAGTTAACCATAACCATTAAATAAATTAATAATTTATTATTTGGTAATATTTTTTTTGGGAAAATAGGGAAATATATCCCACACTATTGAAGATTAGGGAAATTTATCCCATTCTATTTCTGTTAGGGAATTATATCCCATTCTATTATTCTGTTATGGAATTATGTCCTCGGTGGTTGACGTAGTTAAATTATTGCTGAGTCACACATTTTTTGATGACATGGCAGCCACATATTTTTTTCTTTTTTCTTTTTAATTTTCACATGTATTTTTTTTTAATTTTGATAAAAAAAAAACAAATAAACTATTAATAAAAATAGGAAACCCTTATATCTTCCCCCTCCCCAAAAATTCAACGGCGTCTCTCTGCAAATCATCTCCATTCTCCACCTTTCAAAAGCTTTATACTTCAAATATTTTGTGCGGCAACTTAGAATAAAATAGACAACTTCATTGGATGAGGGAGGACATTCCTGGACGATTTTTAATATTTATGCTATCTATGTAATACTGGTGGGGACATTGCTTTTAAAAAGAGAGGAATCAAGTTTGGGACCATCTTGAAGGTATTTTTTATTGTAGTTTTTTTACATTCAGATTTTTTTATTGTTGGGTAAAGTAGGATTTTGATAAATGGGTTTCAATCTTTCAAACATTGATTTTAGAATTTTCGTAAATTAAATTAACCGACTAAATTTTTGTTGGTGTTGGCAAATAACACAAAATTGGAGAAAAACTTCAATGAAAAATGAAAAATATTCTTAAAATTTAAACGAAAGTTGAAAAAAGTTTAGATAAATTTTCTACTCTACTATCCTCTAAAAAATAGGTAGGTGTTTATGATTTTTTTATGAGAGTGGAATTGACAGGCTTATTCATTTGAAGGAACAAAAATATTATAAGATAAATCATAATTTAAAAGCAGATGAACAATACTTTTAACTGTAGCCGAATAAATTAAGTTGAACATTTTGATTTTTAGTTAAAAGGATAATCATCAAAGGGGAAAGCTACCAGGATATGAAGCTATCATATTTTTCCAATTTTTTTATTGATAGTGTTGGATGAATAAATTGCATATTTTTCATATTCTACTCGTAGTGTTTCTAATTCTTCTTTTTTCTTAATATTTTTAATAATATAATTTAGTTTTATTTGTTTGAAGGTTTGCCATGAATTCTAAAGGAAAAGAAAAGCAAAAGCATAGAGAAGTAATGTATGGGAATGAGACCGTGTATGGAGATGGCACTTTAGTTAATATATATGTCATACATGGTGGTGCTTTTCGGGGCGAAAATTGCTATATTGGAGGTAAGATCAATGTTATGGAAATGGTTGATCGGGTTCTTTTTCAATTTCAAGAATTAGAACAATTTATTAAGTCTTTAGGATACCATAGTATACTAAAGTGTGCTTTTAGACTGATGGGTGATGTGGAGAGCTATATATTCTTTCATGATACTGATGGTTATGATAAGGAAGTTGGTAATCATATTGATCTTGAAAAGTCTTCTTTGAAAATTTATGTTGAGTGTTTGGATGGTGATTTTACTGAGCAAGCTGAAATTGATAAGGGTAAGGATCAGACTATATTTGGCGGGGCTCGAAGAGTAAATAGGTTATATGAACTTGTTGAAGATGAAGAAAATGATGATAATGTGATATCAGAGTACGAGTCTTCTAATGACTCTCCTTGCTCATTGGATTCTGACGAAGATGCAGGTTATAAGAGAAGCAAGCATTCAGTCAACTCAAAAATATATAAGGCTAATGTTGACAACAAGAGTCTTGTATTTGAGGTTGGAACAAAGTTTAAAGATTTCACTGAATGTGGCCAATATCTTGGGCAGTGGTCGAGAAAGAGAGTGAGGACACCTGGTCATGGTTTTTCACACATTTATTTGAAGATTTGAATATAATGGATGGCTTTGGTTGGACATTTATGAGTGATAAACACAAGGTAATATTTACATATTATTTACTTACATTTCAATTATGAATTTTAAATTTTCAAATGCAGTTGTAGATCTTGGAGTTTGACGGGCATTCCATGCTTTCATGCTATTGCTTGCATTAGACATGTTAGGGATGATCCAGCTTCCTATGTTGATGAGTTTTACCATAGATCAAATTGTCGCAATGCATATAAGCATTACTTGACTCCTATACATGGACATAAAGATTGGCCAATAGTGAATGAACCTCCTATACTCCCTCCCCATTTTGTACGGCAACTTGGTAGAATGCGAAAAAATAGAAGAAAAGAAGTAAATGAGGAACGGAGACCAGGAAAACAAAAGTTGTCAAATAAGGGCATAAGACTTGCATGCACGAGATGCAAAGGATTTGGACATAATGTGAGGACATGCAAAGAGCCTCCGCCACAACCACATGGACGTGATATAGAACCTCCACCTAGTAAGAGAAAAGCCGGAAGACCAAGAAAGACTATTAATGCATCACAAGAACCTAGAAGCAACCTCCTTCAACAAAGAGAAATGAGACAGGTAATGATTTGTTTAATTTTTATTTAAATTATCCTACATTCTTAAAATTTTGTATATTTCATGTTTATTGAAGGGTTATGGAGTATTAACTGGTGAATCAGGAAATATTTACATAAGACCTCCGGGAGCCAAGAGAACTCTTGTGCATAGGCAACAAGAATATGAAAGTTTTACTTAAAATTCTCAAGTAATTGACGGGAGCGCATCAACTATTTGATTGATTTTATGTAATAGAAACTTGATGGTACTTTGTTGGTTTACATTATTAAATATTTTGTGATCCAGTTTATAGATGAGTTTATATTTTGAATATTATTTTATCCTTGTTATACTCCCTCCGTCCCATTAGATTAGTCCAGTTTGGTTTTGGCACAGAAACCAATATTTGTGAGTGTAGTGGAATTAATATTTTATTGATGTGAGGAGATTTTTTTCCATTTTAGGAAATATGGACTAATCTGGCGGGACGGAGGGAGTATACCGTAACATTTAGTTTCTAGATTTTTATATTTCCAGTTTCTTGGTTTTTACATTTTTGAATTCTTAGTGTTTAATGTTAAATAACTTTATGAGAATTCGAAATTTTGTTGAAATTGGTGCTTGCATTTGGATTTTGGATTATTTTCCTCAAATCTAAATCTCATATATACACATAATAATAATAATAATAATAATAATAATAATAATAATAATAATAATCTTGCATGTAATGGCCACGTTTTTTGGAGAAATAATAATTTCATGAAAATCTTTCAAGTTAATAATGAATCACGTTTTTTATTTCAATTAATAATTTATTTGCATATTAAAAAAAATGCGTGTGGGAATTAAAAAAAAAAAAAAACTATAACGGCTGAATTTGGGGTGGAGAATGGAGATGAGTTTGCATTCGTTGAATTTTTGGGGAGGCTTGATTTGCTTTGCATATTCAAGATTAAAGAAAAAGAAAAATACATGTGAAAATTAAAAAGAAAAAAGAAAAAATATGTGGCTGCCATGTCAGCAAAAAATGAGTGACTCAGCAAGGATTTAACTCCATCAACCACCGAGGACATAATTCCATAACAGAATAATAGAGTGGGATATAATTCCCTAACAGAAATAGAATGGGATAAATTTCCCTAATCTTCAATAGTGTGGGATATATTTCCCTATTTTCCCTATTTTTTTTTCACTCAATTTGAATTATAGTTTGATAATGATTCTTTATATATCCATGTCATGAGCTACACTTTTATTTATTAATATTTAAAATTATTAATACTTCTTATGAATTCTATTCTTTTGAAGAAAATTAAATGATTTGTCTTAATTATATTTATGAGGTGACAAAGATTATATACTGCAAACATATAAAAAATTATTTTTACTTAATTTTATATTAAATATAAATAAAATGATAGAATATGAGTTTATATTTAGAATTACTTAAAATTTTAAATGTGTTTTTAATTTGAGATGTAAGTGATTAAAGTATTTCGTCTGTTTTCAATAAATTATTAAATTGATACACAATTAAGTTAAAACATCTGGATAGATTAAAATTTAAATTAATGAAGTTATTAAAAAAATTTAAATAAATAACATTTTACCGTGCAACGCACGTGTGCAAATCTAGTTATTCATATAAAAGTAAATAGTGACAGTTTTTTATAATTTATTTAACTACATTAAAGTTTATAGAAGAACTAAGGGGGCGTTTGGTTTAAGTGTAGGAATCACTATGAAAATGAGTATAGGTATGAGTTTGAAAGTAGAGGGAATGGGTATGGGTTTAACCATTTCAATAAAGATGTTTCGTTTATAAGATGGTTTGGGAATCATTTTAAATTTTGATATTTTATTTCTTAATATATTTAGAAAAAAGAATTAAATATTAATAAATAATACTCCATCCGTCCCATAACATTAGTCTTGTTTTCCTTTTTCGTCTGTCCCAAACATTAGTCATCTTTCCTAAAATGGAAAAGTAATACACACTCACTAATAAAATATTAATTTCCTCTATCCCTACTCGTATTGGTATCTGTGCCGGAATGAAACAAGACTAATGTTATGGGACGGAGGGAGTAACAATTAATTTTGTAATAAAAAACCAATAAATAAAATAAAGTAATAAATAATATTACATTGAAATATTTTTCTTTATATTTTTTTTATACAATATAAAATTAATTCAAGAATTAAAATAGTATAAAATATTATCAAAACATTTAATTATAGAAAATATTTTATTATAATAATATTAAAATATATAGTAATATTAAATTAATAAAATATAATTATAAAAATATTATTAATAATAATTTCTTTAATTTAAACTAATATTTTTAAAATAGTTAATAGAATTTTACTAATATTATTATATTAATAAAACTATATTATTAAAATAATATTTTATTTCATAATTTATATTTAATTAATAATATAATATTAATTATGTAATAAATGATTTTACTAATGTTATTATACAAATAATAAAAATAATATTAATAATGATAATAATATATAATTAAAATAATATTTTAATCATAATTAAGATTCTATTATATATATATATATATTTAATTAAGTAATAAATATTATTATTATGAAATATTTATCTTCTTATTTATCTTATACAATAATAATATTTTTATTAATATTATAATATTAATTATTATATTATTTGTAATGTTAAAATATATAGGTTATAAAAATAAAAATTTTGGAAATAAATATAATAAATCAATTATTATTTCAATTAACTATTCATTAATTTTATATTAAAAAATGTTATTAAAATATTTTATAAGTAATCAGAAATAAAAAATAAATAAAAATAATATAATAATATTTTTATAAATATTAAAAACTAACATAAAACTTGATTTAAAAAATTAAATAAAAATAATTATAATAATATTATAAATATTAATATTAAAATAATATCACTAATATAATATCATAATAATATATAATTACGATTATAACTAATATAATACTTCATTACTTTTTTAATAATTATATAAATTTTAATTAATATTATAATTATAAAAGAAATTAGAGGATTTAAAAAATAATAAAGTTGATTAAATTTGGGAATGAAGATGATACCCACCATTTATGTTGGGAATCACCATTCCCAATTATTTGGGAATCAAACCCATTCCTCCATACGGATTTGGATCCTCTGCTGTGCATATAGGCACAGCAGAGAATGCTGTGCATTTTTACACCACAAATTTGAATTTATCTAATATTTTATTAACCTAGCACTAGGTGAATATTTTATTCATGTGTGTAACAGCACTCTCTGCTGTGCCTATATGCACAGCAGAGGATCCAAATCCTCCTCCATACCCATACCCGTAAACCAAACAATGAATTTCGGAATCAAATTCATTCCTCTATACCCATACTCATGAACCAAACACCCCTAACTATTTAATTAAAGCTTTCATACTATTCTTATATAATGAATATTTTTTTAAAAAAATATATAAATATTACATTTCTTTATTAAGAAAATATATCACACCCTTTTAACATCAATAGAAAAGGATATACTGCCAACGCAAGCCCATTATAAAAGGGCCGACTAACACCCTGCAATCTTTTGATTTGTTTTGTTTATTTATTTATTTGTTTATTGCAGCTATTTAAATTAGAATAAATTGTACTCCATTCAAGAAGGAGTGTTTTTCGTATTGTATGATTCCTCCCATTCGGTATAATATTTTCTTGCATGAATTTTCTTGAACAATACATATGCTAGTACCGGTACTGATGTTTAAAACCATCGCATTCAAATTATCAACCAACAAACACAAGCAACAATCAGCAAATAAGACACAAGAATTTTAGCATGAAAAATTCTCGAATAAGAGAAAAACCAAGGGATCCTTAGACGCTTAAATCATCCACTATTTTCAATAATAATGGGTATAACCAAAATCCTCCCTATTTCAACCATCAACATCAAAATTAAACAACTAATCTTGGCAACTAAGAAGAATTAAGAGAGCATGAGAAATAAAACACAACCCCACAAAAAATTATGCTTCAGTTCCCCCACGAGTAGACCAACTTGGTCTCCTCAAAAACTGATTTCCACAGTCCAAAACGAAATCAAGTGAGTCACAAACCTACTGTCAAAGTTTCGTGACGATCCAAGGTAAAAACTCCGGCAATCGGCACTTCTTTGTGGCTGCTACGATGAATTCCGAGAAGAGGGGTTTTTCTCCTTTCTCTGTTTCTCTCACCCCCTGCTGACTCTTCTAATATTTGTTTAAGATATAAGCCTAATGGGCTTATAATATGGTCAAGTCCACATATAATAAACTGACCCAACAAGTCCTTGTAAGTTGTAATCAAAAGTTAATAACTACTTCCTCCGTCCATCGGCATTAGTCTCATTTACTTTTGGTATAGTTACTAATGTTTGTGAGTGCAGTAGAATTAATATTTTATTGATGTGAGGAGATTTTTTTCCATTTTAGGAAATGAGACTAATTATGCGGGACAGACGAAAATGGAAAATGAGACTAATGCCAAGGGACGGAAGGAATAATAAATTTTTACTATTATGATTATGAAACGCAATTTCTTGAAGAATCATTCAATACAGCAAATGTTTAGTAATATATCATGATTATTTTAGTTCAGATGTTTGAATCCTATACTACATACTAGTGATTGCAGCACTATAAATTGAAAACAGATATAATAGCTTCATTGTGTGTACAAATACTTTGTTCTTGTCCAATTGTATATTAAATAGCTTATATAGCTCATGTTCCGCTCTTTATAAAAGAGTTTATGGCTCATACATCCTGCACTTGTTGTACTCTTACAAGATCTTACAAGTTTTTGTCATATTATTCATAAAAACATCGATTTTTTTTTTTCAACAAAGCTTAAATAAAAACATATAGAGAAAATCTTGAAGAAAAACTTTCAAAACAAAGGAGAAAAGTGAAACAAGGATTCCCGGAATCTTTCTGACAATTGAGCGGACAGAAGTGATCAGAATTTGATTTTTAAGAAACAAAATTATAATTTAATTTATAAGTAAATTAAATATTTGTGCATGTGAACTAAGTATATGGCCCACAATCTGAACTGTATTTGAGCAAGAATACTTCTTCAATTGACAGCTGATGTAAGGCTGGAGAATCTTTGTTGTGAAACATTAATTCATAAACCCATGTGAAGTTGTGAACTCAACTCAACTCAACTCACATGATGTTATCCAAACCTAAGTTAATTGTCTTAAAACACTGCAAACATTTCTCACTCGATCACATGCCTCTCTCTCTGTCGTAAGATAGGATATCTCAATCTACAAATGCACGCACACAGCCAGCCTACCCATATATAAATATAATATAATAAAATACAAGATTGAAAGATCTTCAACAAAATCAACCCTCAAAACTACAATATTACTTCACACTCCAAGAAAGAGGCAAGAAAACTGAACCAGTTTCATGTCTGATCATGTCTCGGTCAAGAATAAGAAAAACAGCTAAAAAAAAGAAAGAAAGAATTTTGAGTGCTCTGTAGGGCACTTTTGAATCTTCAACACTTGAAAATGTAAGCTACTAAACATGCAAACAAAGTAATAAAAAATAAATAATAAAAAAAAATCCACAAAGAAAGAAGCTACAGTGAGGTAGGTACAGAATAAACATGTAAAATTAGTGGCGCGTCTTCACCTGCCATCAGCCGAGGTGAAAGAGTCAGCAAATCCATAGGGGCGAGTGGGGATGCTGGTCTGAGTGTTGTCCAAGCTGGGGAGATAGGATGAAGACGACGACTCCATGTGGCTTCTACCCTCAAACGCTTGCCACTTCTTAAGCGCTTGAGGCAGCGACATTTCTAGATCAATACCGTATATGTCCTCCGAGGTTTGATCATCAGTCGGTTTCCAGAGCTCCACCAGCGAAGACAGGACGTTGACGGCGTGCCCCATGTCCGGCCTCTGATACGGCTCCCTCGCGCAGCAGTGGCCGGCCAGTTCAGCAACGGTGCTGATGTTTGACAGAGTTTCTTCATCAAGGTCGATGGTGGGGTCGATGGCCTTGCGGAATGTGTCCTTGTTCAGGTGCATTCTCCTGAACCATGTCACCAGGTGCATGCTCTCTTCCGGCTGGCTCTCGTCCAGTGCCTTCCTTCCTGTTATCAGCTCCATCAGGATCACCCCGAAGCTGAAAACATCCACCTTCGTAGTCACCCTCCCCGTCACTGTCACAATCATGATGAAATTAAACAAACACAGAATGATCAGCTTCAGCTTGTGCATGTATTGGATGGTTAATTACCTGCGTATTCTGGTGCCAGGTACCCAAATGTCCCAGCAATTCTTGTCTCAATGGAAGCTTTCCCTTCCGGAGCAAGGCGTACGAGGCCGAAATCTGCCACCTTGGCTCTCATGTCATCTCCAAGAAGAATATTGGAAGGTTTAAGGTCTCTGTGGATGAAGCTCTGGTGGGCTAATCCATGGAGGTATTCGACGCCCCTAGCAACATCCAAGGCTATAGTCAACCTTCTTTTCCATTCCAATGGTTTCAACCCTTCCTTGGCCCAGTTGAAGAGATGACTGCTGAGAGTCCCTTGAGGCATGTATTCATACACAAGGAGCTTCTCATTCCCATCGAGGCAGTAACCAAGAAGAGCAACTAGATGTCTATGTCGAACCTTTGTTAATACAGCAATCTCAGACTTGAACTCACCGATTCCTTTCCCAGCAATGACTCCACACTCCATTCTCTTCACTGCAATCTTTGTTCCATCATGCAGTTCGCCTCTGTAGACAGTGCCAAAGCCTCCTTGACCTAGTATATTCTCTTGACTGAAATTGTTAGTCACACTTTTTAGAACCTGAATAGAAATCACCATGTTCCCTGATTCCACCATTTGAATGTCGTTTGTCTCACTGGCAGAGACCGTGTGGGATTCACTAACGGCACCAACGCTGACATTCGATCCTGCAACCGTGATTTTCACACCATCGTTGTCCGATCCAGAATGACGAGGGTGAACCACCATTGCATGGGGACTTTGAACTCTGCTGAAACGCTTCTGCTTGCTCTTGTACAAACACAAGGCAGCCACCCCGATCAAACAAAGGATGAACACACTACCAATCACAGAAAACACGACCACTCCAACTATGCTTGTAGATTTCCTACGCTTCTGAGGAACCGAGCCAGGTCCAGCTGGAGAAGATGAGCCTGAGGTGTTTGTATCACTCTTATCTTTCCCAATATCAGGATTTCCACTGGTTTTAACTATCATATTGCTTCTGAAAGTGGGTACTTTCCCATAGAGGTGATTGTTGGACACATCCAACTCTGCAAGCGCGGGTAGGGAGGCTAGTTCCTCAGGGATGGTACCAGTGAGATTGTTGTTGGCAAGATCCAACCTCTGCAGAGATTTGAGTGAAGCAAAATCAGGAGAAATGGTGCCTGTGAGGCCCATATTCTCAAAGTTAACAATGGTTATGTTCCCTTTGTTGCAATTGATCCCAAACCAATCAGCACATGGATCATTCCCCTTCCAATTCTCAGAAAACTTTCTAGGGTAATTCATCATTTTTATGATTGACAGTAATGTATTGACTCTGGGATCACAATCACCTGGCTGTGGCAAGCAAAAACTATTTGTATTCGCGGTCATATCGACAGAAACAGAATCCTTAAACTTGGGCATTGGCCCTTGCAGCAAGTTATTTGTCAAATTAACAACTTTTAAGGATTCAAGACTCACCAAAGAGACTGGAACTGGCCCCGTGAAGGAATTATCCCTCAAATTCAATATCTCCAAGTTGTTCAACCCAGAGAAATCGGGCAGGGGACCCGAAAACTTGTTTCCATGAAACCAAACCTCCTTCAAGAATGTCATATTCTGTATGACATCAATTCCTCCACTAAGTTTCTGCCCATTCAACCACAAAGACTCCATCTGAGAGCCTGAAAACGACACTGGTAGCTCTCCCTCCAAGTTATTAAGAGCCAAATGCAAATTAGTTAAGCCAGGAAAGGCATCAGGACCAAAGAAAGAAGGGATATTCCCACTAATATTCGCAGAGTTAGCGGAGAAATTCTGAAGGTTGGACGCATTTCTAAGGCTATCTGGGATTTCCCACGCAGAAAACGGATTGTTATCAATCTCAACAGATATCAAAGATGACATGCCCGCAAAGAAATCAGCAGGAATTGATGTGAACTGGTTGTTACTAAGCATTAGCACTTGCAATGAACTCAATCCTTTCAAAGTAGGTAAAGGGCCAGAAACATTGTTCCATTGCAGCTCTAAACGCTCAAGTTGCGTGAGAGAAGAGAGTTCTTGAGGGAGTGTACCTGCAAGATTTTGTCGCCCGATTTGAATCCGGGTCACCCGGTTCTCCAAGCAGAAGACACGGTCCCACTTACACGGATCGGCATCGGACCACGCCAGCTGATCCGGTGGGTTGAGGCTTTTCTTGAGAGCAAACATGGCTGCAGCATCATCGTCTGAAATTGATTCTACGCACAGAAATGCGGATAACAGCAACAACCCCTGTAAGAAAAATGCTAAAGATTGAAGCTTTAGCTCTGAACTCGGATTCATTCTCAGAAACTAACACACTTTTCTATGTCAGTGACGAAAGATGAAGAAAAGGGGAGGTTTTTTTTTTTTTTTTTTTTTTTTATGGGGTGAGAGAGAGGGCGAGTGAGGATTTTGCCTGGCCAGATTCAGCAAAGACCTCTATAATTTTGTCTGGTAAGTTTCGATGACAAGGGTCAGGCCATTGGCTTCGGAAAGTGACGAAAACTGAAGTGTAAAGCAAATGCGAAAAGAAAAAAATAAAAATAAAATTGTGAGGATTAGAGAATGCGAGAGGATTGAGGAAGGAGGTGGAGCACATGCAGAGGTGACCCCACAGCGGCAGATATCGAAAAAAGATGAGTGTAAGAAAGCTGTATATTATGTGGATGATTCTTGGTAACATGGGCCTAATGACGCCACTCCATGTTTGGTTTTGGTGATTATGATTATACAATTGACAAAACAGGGATGGGAGTTTGTTTGTGTAATAATATGTAACTGGAATGTAAATGCTGGATTTTGTTGGAAGAAGCAAAGCAAGAGCTCGTGATGCGTATTTATAACATGGGGCAGCGCCAACTCGGATATCACCATTTATGTGTCCCATGACTTTTTCTATAATTATTGCATTCACATATTTAATTTTTGTTTTTCTTTTTCCAAATTTATTAGGGTTTTTTTTTTTGGTGCCTTAATTTTGTAAACTTCTTATTTTCCTTTCATTTTTCTTCCCAAGAAAATAAAATTATGAACCCCACACGGACTTAGACTATATTTATCAGCAACTAGGCAACCACTCAACCATTCAACCATTTTAATATTTTATTAATTTCTCTCTCATCCACATCATCCAACCCAACCACAACATTTTTTGCAAAGTTTATCAACAACTAGACAACCACACTATTTTATATAATTCTTTTTATTTGATTTTATTTTTAAAATAAAAAATAGTTTGTAATTAAATTAGAAAAATAAATAACTTATGAAGTGACTAGTAAAATAAAAAAATATTAAAATTATCAAGGGAAAATTTTATGCAAAAGATGATATTTGATAATATAATTATTTAATTATGAATCCAAAAATATAATTAAAAAGAATCATAAATAATATAATTATGAATCCAAAAATATAATTAAAAAATTTTGGTCCAGGAAAGAGAAGATTTTAGTCTAGGAGAGAGAAATTTTTTTATTTTTTATTTTGAAAAAATTGATGATGTGACAAAGACCACAAGTTTTGTGGTTCTTTGTTATTTATGGTCTTAGTGTTGAAAGTGTTTTATCCATAACCGGGAGATCGTGTGTTCAAAATAATTTGAAGATATGTGGATGTGTTGGTTTTAAATTAATGCATTATATTTCAAAATTTAGAAAGAATAGTATTATCAGCTTCATTAAGTGCTTGGTTATTTTAAGTTTATTTGAATATACACAAAATGATTTGTTTATATATATATATAATATATTTATAGAGTTAAATCTTTATTTAAGAAAATTAAATATATAAATATTAAATATGAATTTTGATAGGAAATACAGTAATTTGTTAAAAATAATTAAACCAATAATAGATAATGCAAAAATGAAACATCTCAATATAGAGTGAAACATAAAGTAGTCTATTAAAAATGAATATTGAATAGTTTTAGGTGAGAGTGGGCTTTTTTATGTTGTATAAGAATAATAAAAACTTCAGGTGCAATTGCAATTTATGGATGTGCTTATAATTGGAGTAACTAATACTCCCTCTGTCCAGTTGAAGTAGTCCCACTTCCCATTTTTGTTTGTCCTATAAATTAGTCTCACTTTACTAAAATGACAAACTTTTTTACATTCACCAATAAAATATTAATTCCATTACACTCACAACTCTTAATCTCCGTGCCGAAAAAAAAGAGATTATATATAAGGGGCGGAGGGAGTATTTCATTTATAGTGTTATCAAACATAAATCAAGAAGTATGCATGAAGTAGTCCCCACTTTGTAAAAGACAATGAGTATGGTATTGTTGTTTGATTACAAGAAAATTAGGTGGTTTTAAGTCTTTTGTATGTGTTTAATGGATCATACATTCGAAGTTCGAACTTTAAGATATCTAAATGAATTGAGGTTTAAATTAATGCAACTTATTTCAAGAAAATAGGTGTTTCGAGTGAAACAAGTTTTTTCTATACAGACGAACTATTCATATTCATAAAATAATACAAATTATTACTGGAACTGGTAACCTAACTTAGAAAAACAAATCCACATGACCCAATTTTCCAATCACCATCAATGTAACCGATTTAATAATAATAATGATGATGATGATGATGGTGGTGGTGGTGTTTAACTTGGGCTTTTGGCAGGTCCGAAAATAGTATGATGAATCTCGAAGCCCAGAATTAAGGCCCAAATAAAACTCAAGTAAAAATGGAAAATGTGGAGCCCAATTAATCAGTCCCAAAAAGCTAACAAGATCTTCATTCAAATTGAAGTCAAACTCGAAAAAAGTCCAGTAGGCTTTTATTTTAAAAAAACATCATTATAAAGCATGGTGGGGATTAATTATAGTAGCTGAGTTTATTAATGTGATTAAACTAAATTATCTTCATAATCAGCACAACACTAAATTATTGTAATCAGCATAACACATAATTTATATATATAGTGTATATATATATATATTATATTGACTTATATTTATTTTAATAATTAGTAGATTTTATTTTATATTTTTAAAAAGGATTATATTATTTAAATGGAGAGTGGGTGTTTCCATGTGAGTAAAAAATATGACTAATCATAGATCAAGTATTTAACCACTTGTGCTCCTAGACCTATATTTAAATATATAATTTTTTTTTTCATGTGATGGGTTTTACTTTATAATTTATAAATTTTAATGCTTAATAATTTTTCTTATTTTTTGTTGTGGAAAACTTTCAACATGCTACTATTAGAAAAATTAAGTTTTCAAGCAATTACTTCCCTTTCTCTCAGCCTATTCTAAAACTCAAACGTATTTCAATTTTTTTTGTATTTTGAATGCAATAAAAAGAAACATATCTATTCTTATGTACGGTATATCACTATATTTTTGTAAGAATATTTTTAAAAATGGTTACATTAATTGATTATTTTTAAGATGAAACAGAGACCAAAATCAACAACTAATAATTTTTTGCAATTGTATACTATAAAATAACTCATGTTATATTGTTTCAATAATTTCATCGCACACCAAGCAAATTAGATTTAATTTACAACCTATTTGAATTAAATTTTCTTTACTTTCAATTTTCTCTTCCTCTCATTAAAATAAAATATAATATTCGATTTCACTGTTATTTGTCTTCATTAAAATATTTTGAAGTGTGATGTATTAATATTATTTTCTTTTTTATTCCATTTGCGTTGTGTAACATTCTAATAATTTTTAAAATTTTATTTTATTTTATAATATAGTGTAATACAATAATATTTTAACACTAATAGTATTACACAATATTCTATTTTTTTAATCTTTCTTTTTACTCTACAATATTAGATGCCAATACATTTTTAATTATAATTTATTAAAATAAGAAATTTTATGTTTTCTTTCTACATATTTTCATATTTGATTAAAAATACTCTAAATACATATAAGAATACATAATAAAATAATATAAAATTAATTGATAGATGAATTAAGTAAAATAATTTTTTATTCTTATAAATCTTTATACAAATATCATGAACAATAAAATAGTTATTCTTTTAATATTATTCTCATAATATATTAAAGACAATGATCATAAAATCATTCATACATAATTAAGTAAAATAATTATAACTTTATAATAAATGAACTTAATAGTTGAATTAATAATCATAAAATCATTCACATTTCCATCACTTGTCTCATTTTCCATTTTTTTTTAAATAACTATTTATGATTATAATTTATACACAAACAGACACGCCCCACCACCACCAGCTCTCTCTCTTGCTGACTTTTCTGTCGCCCCACCACCTTTGCTTTCACAGGGCCATTATTGTACATTGAAACCTCTCTCACTAGGTGCATATATATGTTGTTTCTGGTTTCATTGATCAAGCGCTGAGAGTGTGCAAAAATACGTGTGGTGAGTTTTGCATTACATAATTAATTATGCATCCTCTTCTTCAATCTTGATATGTTTATTCTCTCAGTTTTTTCATCATATCCTAGGAATTGAATTTAGAGCAGAAGTTGTAGTATTTGAAGAATTAAGGAGTGCATACTTGTACAGTACAGATAATATATGTGGACATTCAGTTTAGGCATATCTGGACAGCCTTACAACCATCATCAACAGAATTCTTCACTGCATCCAGCACCAGCTGGGTGCATCTGCTGGTTTTGCCCCACTTGGGATCTGCTCCATTTCCCAGTCTAATCTCCTTCACCAACCTCGAGAACTCCTCAATCATCATCGCCTCCTGCGGCAACTTACTCTCAACTTCAACCACTTGAGGCCTCACGTTCCACCCGATATGCAGATCCACAAACTTAGCCCCTGATGTATAGCTGAACCCAGCAGCATTCTCTTCGTAAGGGATAATGAAGTCGTCAACATTAAGTGTCCCGTTGGAGGCAGACACCGCCAGGGACATGGTCTCGTGTGCAATAAACGAACAAAAGAATGTTGCAACCGTTTGCTCTTCATCCCAGAGCATGGAGGCGCTGCAAGATAAAATGACTCCAGCTGAGTTTTTGACGGTGGTGGGCAGAGCAGTCACAGTTGTGGGTAGTTTCTGGTTCATGGTCCACAAGATGGCACCAATGCAGTACCACCCTGCATCTCCTAGTGCACCAAGGGCATCCAGCTCTGCTTTCACTCTAACATTATTCTCTAGGAATTCAGGTGGTGGATGGTACGATGATGAACTATGGATCTAAAAAGCCACACAGAGTAAATTAAACTAGATTGTTAGAATTAGAAAAGTAGGATGGAAATAGTTACAAAACAATGTATATAGTCAACAACTAGATCTCAATTCTCAATCTTGTTCCTTAAGTGAATGAAAACTTGTGTATGTGCTGAACAGTAAAATCTACACCAAGTCCGACCAAGATTATTTTGCTGAGAAGAGAAGGGAAAAATCAGACAAATACTGAGACAATGGATCATCTTCCCTTCAAGGCTTGCTAAAACTAGTATATCTTTGCCACACAATGATGACAAAACAGATCCTTTTGAAGTTGAAGAGCCTTTTTAATATCTTTCTAAGGTATTTTGCAGCACATCTTGATGAAGGGAATATGTATATTCAGGGTTCTACACAGCATTCCAGTAATCACAAAATATGAATTTTCATGATTTAGCAACTACTTCATTATGAAAGAGATGATCAAGAACCATGCCAATCTCAAATTAGACGAAATTAAGATATATTACTTGGCAATCAGCTTCTTCAGTATTCCAACTGCAAGATTATGAGTCCAAAAAAGGTAGATAAACCACACAAAGAATCAAATCAAGAACAACCAAACTCACAGCTTTAACACCTCCAAAAACATCCGAATTCGACATCAACTCCTTCATCTTCGCGGTGCGTGGGTGATGATACCACATGCTGGCATCCATAAACTGCAGCCCATTACTCGCACACGACTCGAGAATCTCGTCGAGAACCTTAACGTCAAGAGCAGTCGGCTTCTCGAGCAGCAAGTGCTTTCCCTTTCGAGCTGCCATCACCGCCCACTTCGCGTGCAGAGTGGTAGGTAACGGCATATACACAGCATCAACAGATGGGTCGTCCAGCAATTCTTCGTAGCTTCCATAAAGCTTCACATTTTCCGGCAATTTGTTCCGAACTGCGAATTGCTTGGCTTTGTCGATGGAACGGCTGGCGACGGCGGCGATGGCGGCGTTGGGGGATAACTGGATGGCCCTTGACACTTTCCTGGCGATCTCAGCGCATCCCATGATCCCGAAACGAACTGGGCTTTCATTTTCCGCCATTTTTCTAGCTTGGTTTTTCTCTACAGTCGGAATGAAGATGATGAATGACTACTGAATTGTCCACGTACGCCTTATCCAGAAATAGCTTCGCAGTGACTAAAAATGCAAATTAAAGAATTAAAGAAAATCCACCGAAATGAAAATTTCACGATGCGAAAGAATCAATCAAGAAATAGATCTTTTTCATAAAGCCCACTTCATCTAATGGAGTCTACTTGGGAATTCCAAAGCTTAATTAGGCCAGTTCATGGTTTACAATTACAATAGACTTAGATATCCCCTCATACCCATATAAGAGTCTTTACTTTTATACTTTTTACAATAGTAGAATTGCACCCGGGCCTTGCGCAAATAAATATTATTTATTCCAAAATATCATGATAAATAATATTATTTACTTTATTTATGATAACTTATGTTTCCATTATATATAAGTAACCACGTCAAAAATTTTCATGTTTCATTAAAAATATTATAATAATTTGCTTAAAATAATACTAATTACACATTATATGAAAATATATGAAAAACAATAAACCTCTCTAATAAACTTTCGATACATATACTATTTATTCAAATTTTTACCAAAATAATAGTATTTGCATTTACACTCCTAACATTTGTCAACTTTACAAAAATAACATAGTACTCACAAAATTATAATTTAACTCACAATATTTGTCTATATTTGTAATTTAATATTTTACAACAAAAATTATAATTTAATTTCTAAGTTTAATCATTTTACGAACTTAATGTCTAGCATTTATAAAATTAAAAATATTAGGTTACTTTTGTAAAAATAAATAGATATTATGAATTAAAATGCACTAATTCCGTAAAATTATATGAATATTAAATTAAAATAATAAAATGAGAATCATGATATTGAAATTGCATTGCGAACATGTTGTTTTGTTTTTCATTTCAAATGACTTGCAATTTAGAAGCTCTAAAATTGATTTGCTAAATAATTCAATTTATGTAAAGTTTAACAATTTTAAAACTAAATTATTTTAGAATATAATTATATTAAAATTAATGAAATCAAATCTAATATTATTTTCGAAAAAATAATTTTACCAACATGCACATATTTTTCAATATATTATATAGATTGTCATATTCCAACCATTAAGTAATAATTGTAAAAATATCATTAATTTATTTAATATTTTTATAATATGTGCACGTTTTTCAAGAAAATTAGAGGTTAAAGCTAGAACTCTTTTAATAAATTATATAGATTATTGCATATAGTATGATATTGATGAATTAGTAAACAAATAAAATAAAATAAAATAATAAAATTATTATAAAAGTGATGTGATATTTTGGAGGGAAAGTGGCAAAATTGTAAATAAATGAAACTTCTTTACTTTAGTATATACATAGATACTAAATATAAAATTATTTTACTTTATAAGATAAAGTGATTATCATCTAATCATGCCATCAGGAAATATGAAGTTCTTTTTTAACAGTAATAATATGTAAAATTTTAAACTTCCACACCTAAATGTCCATGAGAAGTTCAAATCCATGATATCATGATCACATGTAATGTAATTTTACCACTACACCAATGCATGGACGGGAAATAAGAAGTTTATGTTATAAATATATTTATTTGGTGGACATTACTTAATATATACTTTAGAGATATATATCATATCTTTGTAAATATCTTTCTAGATTTCTATAGGTGATATGATTTCATCTTTATATATAGGTCATGATATTGTAATTCTCTAGGCATCAATGATTAATAATATTCTCTATTTTCTCTCCATCGTGTTCTCTCTATTATTTTCCCTTTACTATTGTTTATCTGCGATATACGAAGGATTCGATTTACAACACGTTATCAGCACGAGACTCTAACCAATTGAGGATTGGATAATCAGAAGCGGCCATCATAGATTCCCGTGCAATCAGGCTACATTTTTATCGGGTTGTATATCCCTATCTTTTGCTGTTAAAAATTAGGATTATTTTATGGCATGAAACTTTTTTATTCCCCTTCACTTCATCCTGCAACTGCAATTTTTATCCTTATGCATAATTAATACGATGGGAATTAATGTTGTATACGATGGGAATTAATGTTTTTAGCTTGGTTCTCTAATTCAAGAATGCGATGCCGACGAGATATAGAATTGATAAATATAAGAACTTAATTGTATGCCCTTTCAGATGTTTACGTCTATGCTTCAAGAATTATTTATGTAAAGTGGTTGTCACTGCGTTTATGAATTCAAATTGTGAATTTATGCTCTAAAGTGTTTTTTTTTCGGTATCTAATAATATGAGGTGCTCAACCTTTTACTTATCTTCTATGTGGCTTGTACCAAACGAAATTATTAGCAATGATATGGATTTATAAGTTTCTCTATACAACTATCTGGATATGAGGTTACTGTTGGAATTAAAATGTTGTACAATTAGTAAATCCCATCCATCTACGTCATGTTTTGCTTCTTCCCCTTGGGAGTGCATTTTCTCATTATGATTTCAATATTGTGGAAGTTAATTCCAATTTATCATTTATCAGATATCCAAAAAGGGAATCGTTCATTAACTTGTTGCTACATAGAAAATTCATTATAATTTTATTGTTCTTGTTTATGTAATGCTTCATTTAGCAGTGTGAGTTAGTGTAGGGGGCAAGTCGTATGAAGTAGAGAACAAGATCTTCAAGCAAGATTACTTTTGCTATCTTCGGAATTATCATGAATATGGATTATTTGGAGTATTTGATTACTTGGATTATTGTCCTGGGATCATTATTAGCACCGATTTTGGTATATTTGCTTATTAACACGGATTATCTGGATTATTGACTTTCTTTGAATCATTTGCTCACTTGGATAAGAAATTCATCCCGCGGCAGCAACAACAGAGATATAATTAGCACAAATTATGTGGATGAATGACGGTTTCAGATTAGCAAGGGTTTTTCGTTTATCAACATAATGATCATTTTCTTGGATTTGGATTATTCGCGTCTTTGGAATTATTTGGATTATTTCCTTGGGCTTTGAGTATAATTTTCTTTGGGATTATTTTTTTGGATGCAACTATGTACGAGTCATTATAGCTCGACGAGATTATAATCAGATGGATTATCTATTTTATTTATGCATTCGGATGTTGCATTACTGATCTCTCTAGCTTAATGAACAGGTAACTCGTTTCATACTCAAACTCCTATATTTCATTGAACTTTTAGATTTCTTTTAAGATCTATATGATTTCTTATGTTTTGCATTCCATTTATTAATATTGTTATTTTGGTTCTCAATTATGAACTTATTGAGCAATTCTTTTAATTATCTATGCACAATGAAATTATTAAGTTTTATTTACTTGAATATTTTTTAATGCATTTATTCAACTTAATTATCATGTTGCGATGAAAATAAAATTTAATGACCGATAATTTCTAATCTTATGGCATGAGTACTTGGGTCTTATTGGGCATATTACTATAAGGTGTCGGATTATCATAATGTGATATCACATACAAATAAAAATTCATCTTTCAGAAGATATATTTGGACCAATTTATCAAATATTAGGGTCATTTTTTAATTTCATGGTCATTATTCCTTTAGATCCTACCAGCTGCATATTGTAATTATCCCCCATATAATAGTGTGGTAAATAAATAATCATTTTCCATCTGCGAATCAAATTATTACAGTCTATATTTGTATATCACCACCAATATATGTCTCTATGGGCTCTCAACGTAATATAAATTAAAATATACGTTGTACAAAAATCTCCGTCTATAAATTAACCCTAGTAGCCCATATAGAGTACGTTGACTGTAAATATAAAGAAGATCAATTGTCGGCACTAGGGGGAGATATATGCCCAAAGCTAATAGAATGCCGAAAAATATCAAAGAATAAAAGGATCTTTAATAATTAAAACCACACATGAATGAATTATAACTTGCAATGTTTAGCAAGTAATCTGCCATATGCATTTACAAATGCATCTATATTGTATAGTGGAGTGATTGAACTTATGCACCATAAACAATTAAAGACACTAATAGACCAAATGAATGAAACTCCTTAATACTAGAAGTATGAGAGATTTCATACCAAAAGTATGAGATATATATTGGTGCATAAATTAAAAATTCACGGTCAATAAAATCAAATACTCCCTCCGTCCCAGATTAATAGTCTCATTTGCTTTTGACACAATAACCAAGACATGTGAGTGTATAATGAGTTGAGTGGAATTAATATTTTATTGTTAAGTGTGAAAAAGTTACCCTTTTTAGAAACGGGACTATTAAAGTGGGACACACAAAAATGGGAAATGAGACTATTAAAGTGGGACGGAGGGAGTATATAAATAACACTCCAGCGGCCCCTGAAAAGGAATATGTGATCTCTCGAAGATGATTGTCTTGAAGACATGAATCCCAATACTAGCACGTGCACCAAATAATAAAATTATTGGGATTGCGGAACAAATACATTAAAATATTATGGAAAATGATGAAAATCAAATAATGCCATGAATACTATGAGTAAAGGAGAAGAACATAAACTTTATAGTTGTCGACAACATCACTACAAGAAAAACATTGAACAACAACATTAAAAAGACAACCCTTTTCGTTGAAAAGTGTTGTCGTAGACTACAAAAGTGTAGTTGTAAATAAAAGTGTTGTCTTTTAGTAAAATAATAAGCTAAAAGACAACGGTTATACACTAGTGTTGTTGTTTATGTGTTGTCCATTATCGAAAAGACAACAATTGCTAAAAAATACGCTAAAAGACAACGGTTTTACACAAGTGTTGTTGTTTACGTGTTGTCTATTATTGAAAAGACAACAGTTGCTAAAAAATAGGCTAAAAGATAACAATTTTACACTAGTGTTGTTGTTTATGTGTTGTCTATTAACGAAAAGACAACAGTTGCATTTGTGTATTGTTATTCTATTTTTTTTTAAAAAAAAATTAGTGATTCTTATTTCATTGATAAAAATACTCTATAATATTTTTTAGAGTTAAACGTTACATTTGGTGTATTTAGTAGTTTTCCCTATATTATTTTATACTTAATTTTTATTTTTGTAAAAATAATAACTAAATTTAGGTAACAAGATAATTAAATATAAAATAAAATACCGTTAGAGAGTATAAGATTTTGTCCGTATTTTTAGCTACTACAATATTAATTGTGCGTGATAAAACCATATTGCCGATAACCTAAGGATCATGGGTTTGAAATAACTTTGAAACATGTGGGTATGTGAATTTTAAATTAATAACTCAGGGGAATTAAATATGTTTAAATGATTATTAAAAAAAACATGAATTTTTTTAAAAATACCTCGATTTTTAGACTAATTATAAAATATTAAATGACAAAAAAATATGTGCTAATTTATTTGATTTAGATTAAAGATGCATTAATAATTATAATTATAAATGATATAGAAATCACATAATTTGTGTATGTAGTTAAGATGGTATAGCTCTTGCGTATCATGCGAGAGGTACTGGGATCAATACCCACGTTTCTCCATTTTAATTTTTTTTCATGTTGGATAAAAGACAACGGTTTAAAAGACAACAGTTTTAAACCCGTTGTCTTTTTTAGAAATGACAGCGGTTTCAAAACCGTTGTCTTTCAGTACCAACTTACAACAACAACACTTACGACAACACTTCAAAATACCCTACGACAACATTTTTTAACCGTTGTCATTTTGCTTTTTTCTTGTAGTGCATACTTATTCCACAATTGCTCTAATCTGGATCCAGAGCTTAAATACTAGAAGCATTATGATTAGCCAAAAATGTAAAAATGAGCAATTGGAATAGAGATTAACTCGCTCATGAATATTATCCCTGCAGGATATAATGATTACTATGAGGTGGTAAAATATAAAGCGAGATTAAGATCTCAAGGGTTTTTCGCAGAGACCCATACTTGATTTTAAATAAATTACTCTCCTATTTGAATGGCATAATGTTCCGCCACTTGATTTCTATGGCAGAAAATATAAATTTATATATGCAGTTACTAAATTTTATGACCATATATTGATATGTGTCATTGTACGATAATATTTATATTAAATCCCCGATGGATTTTATAGAAAATAGATCGCAACATATATAGTGACGAGATCACTGTATAAATTCCTCTTGAATAAGGAATATATTAACTTGAAAATTAATTCATGCCTAAAGATGGAGTATGAAATAAAAAGACTTGGATAATACCAAGTACTATGTCGACCTACAGATTGGCAATCTCCCGAAGGAGTTATTATTATTATTTCTAACACTAGACAATGTATATAATAAGAGTTCTAGAGAGATCTATTACATTTATTTAGAACACCAATGTCATTTGATCCCCAGAAGTGGATAATGTCTCATTTATACTTAAAGAAGATAACATGATATTTTTGGACCAAAAGTTCTCCATTTAAGTGTCTTTTGTACACCATTTTATCAGGCCTGATTCAATATTCAAAATTATCTTTCTAGCAAGACTTGGTGCTTCTCTTACTAAGAGACATTGAAATAAGCATATTATTTGTTATCTTCAAGGTATACAAATGTTGGTATTCTATGAGAAACCAAGTATGACATTGGTGGTTTAAGTGAACAAATGAATACTTATTTATGATAATTATAGATCTCGTAGTGCTTATTTTGTTCTCTGTTGTGGTATTGATATTTCTTATCAGTTTGAATACTTCTCTAAACCACTCATAGATGATTTTTCTTTTGAGAATTACAAAAAGTGTATGATTAATACTCTTTTGCATATTGGAAGATTATATGATATTATGATACTTAAAATATTCTTCACCCTCTAGTATGAGGATAATACACTTGTGTTTCATAAATGAGTAGTGGGTACACTAGAGTTGTATTCTTTTACCCACTTCAATTCCCCAAGAATGATTGTTATTCAAAATGTTTAATCTCGTGATAATCCTGAAGATTATTTATAGAGTCACTTCCTACATATATGGATAATATTGGATTACTTATAATTACAAGATTCTGAATATCATTGTTTTGAGGGGGAGCGACATTTTGAAAATTAAACCTTGAAGGTTTACATTATGCCCGGAAGGCTAATCATATGTACTCTTTTTCCCTTGCTAAGTTTTTTCTCATTGGATTTTCTTAGTTAAGGTTTTTAATGAGGCATCTAGTGCAACAAATGAATAAACGTATGTCATGTACTCTTTTCCTCGACTGTTTTATCCCATAGGATTTTCGGAGAGGTTTTTAATGATGCATGAATAACGAAGTAATGTCCAAGGGGGAGTGTTATAAATATATTTATTTGGTGGACATTACTTAAGATATACTTTAGAGATATATATCATATCTTTGTACATATCTTTCTAGATTTCTATAGGTGATATGATTTCATCTTTATATATAGGTCATGATATTGTAATTCTCTAGGCATCAATGATTAATAATATTCTCTATTTTCTCTCCATCGTGTTCTCTCTATTATTCTCTCTTTACTATTGTTTATCTGCGATATACGAAGGATTCGATTTACAACAGTTTAAAAATTAATCATGCTCCATAATAGCCAAGTGAGAGTTGGGCTTAATTTGAAGGAAGCACAACTGAGGCCCAAGGCATGTTTGGAAGATTTGATAACAAAATTGAAATACTAAATTCCAATGATCTCAACTCAACTGTAGGGATGGGGAAAAATATCGAAATACCAGACATATTGTATCGAAAAAATATCGAAATAATCGATTTTGTGGCATATCGTAATTTTTGGTAAGGTATTATACCGTACCGAAAATTTTCGAGACGGTAACGGTATGACAATCCTAATATTGAAGGTATATCGGCACATACCGTACCAAAAATATAATAATATTTTTTATTTTTATTATTATTTTAAAATAATAAATTAAAAATAAAATCATATAAATTAAGAATGAAATCATATCTTCTCTTTTCACCTAACAATGTTATTGATATAAATATATTTCTTAATAAATGTCGACATAAAAAATCGTAAAAGTTAAAGTATATCAAAAAATTTCGATATACTCCCTCCGTCCCACTTTAATAGTCTCATTTCTCATTTTCGTGCGTCCCACTTTAATAGTCTCGTTTCTAAAAATGGTAACTTTTTCACACTCAACAATAAAATATTAATTCCACTCAACTCATTCTACACTCACATGTCTTGGTTATTGTGCCAAAAGCAAATGAGACTATTAATCTGGGACGGAGGGAGTATATGTTAACGGTATACGGAAAGAATGATAAGATAAATGGTATATAAATTATGTCATGTCAAAATTATATTGAAATTATTTCAAGAATTCGAAATAAATCAGTAATAGTATATAAATTATCTTATATCAAAACCATACCGACTCATACCCAAAATTTAGTATGCCGAACTAAGGTATACCAAAAACTTCGATACGATAGCAGTATAATTTTTTCTCAGACCATAAATTTCGGTAAAGTATATGGTATGGAGATAAATCTCCGCTATATTATACTGAACCATCCCTAGACTCAAGTACCAAAGAAGAGCAGCAGGGTAGACCATGTTACTTAACCCTCCCTCCAAAATTCCTAAAATTGAAAATCCTATTCATCAATTACCTGGTTTGGCCCTTTCTGATTTTCCTCCAAACATCCCCTTGTCACATAAATATGAGGCTGACATACAGACCCCACCCCACTTTTAATTTTGTAACCAAATTTCCAATTTTTAGGTCCACTTACAAAACTATGAAGAATAAGAATAAACTTTCATTTGATCAATTTTTTTTTAATATTCTTTTTCCTTAATAGAGATTCTTTTTTGTTATATATGTGGTCAATAGATGTGCCCTAATTAAGCACAACAAGAAATTATATATATACTATGCATTGATATGATGTGCATGCGCCTCTGTTGTTGAAAGTTGGTAATTAATAAGAAAAATACTGTGCCTTTCTCACTATTTTTTATAATTATATATATGTACAAGGAATGAATCATATGCTAAGATTTATAATTAGAAATAAGTTAATCTAATAGGCGGTTATTCATTTCAAAAAATCATTATATACTAGTTTGCACATATAGTTAGTTAACATAGATCTTGTAAGTATGAGTTGAGGTCCGATGCTAAACAAACGGCCGGTCTGTCTTAAATTAAAATGAATCCAAATTTTTAGACTCGTCATATCTAGAGATGAAAAGTACAGATTAAAGTGAGTTTGTGGCATCCACTCCATATCTTATGTTAATATAAGTTTTGGATAACTTTGCAGAAATAATAAATATATAGAGTGACAGCTGTAAATAAATTCCATATTCACGTTTGCTCCCTCCACATATTGATAGACTTGTCTCATCAATCGCTGATTTGGAATTGTTTGTGTGTAACAATTTGCAGGTAAAGTAGTTTTCTCCCTCCAACCCTATTCATTTCTTCCAAATTATAATAATAATAATTATTATTATTATATATATATATATATATGTGTGTGTGTGACAGGGACCAATCCATCCATGTAATTTGTTACACACACATGACACATGTACCCCCATGTAAAAATCTACATTTATACAAATTATTTTTCTTACAACGGGATTAATTAAAGAAACAAAATGTAGGTGATTTTATTGGATGTTGAGTTATTACTATCTCCCAAGTAAAATAAAATCCAGCCCTAGTGGTCATCGTTATCATGCATTAACTTTCACCTGATTATATACATAATACGGTTGTTCAAATTAATGAGTAATATCTACATATATGTGTGTGTGTGTGGTCCTGATTTTAGAGAGGAAGGTGGAGACAAGATAAATGAAGCCTAAAATATAAAGAGAGAATTGAGAAAGGTAGAGAGGGAAAACAGGAAAAAGTTAAAAATGGAAGTAACGACAATGGATGTATTGTCAATTAGCAAAATAGCGCGCTTTAAATGCGGGCAACACACACTTTCCTCAACCACAACTCCTACTCCTTCACATCCATCCCTTTCTATTTCATTTTATATTTCTTAATTAATTAAGATATATAAAATATACAATCCTTTAATTTATACATATATATCTTCCAAATTCATCTAATTAATCCAAATTATGTTTGTATAATACTCCATCTATCCCATTTTATTAGTCTTTTCTGTCTGTTCTATTTATTAGTCTCGTTTCCTAAAATTGCAAAAATTTTCACACTCACCAATAAATTATTAATTCCACTATATTCACGTACATTGATTTCTGTGCTATTTTCATTTGGCACTAATAAAATGGGATGGAAGGAGTATGATATATGTATTCATGGCCATGCACGCTCTATTCTCTGATGAGGCATCATGGGCTTGTCTCGTGATAGATTAGCACCCCTATCCCCCCACCTCTTATCTTTTGTCCTTACAAAAAAGTAAAGGCAGCAAACCCTTTCTTTACAGAAATTAAAGCCCTTCTTTCTCTTTTTCTTTCGCTTTCTCTCTCTCCTTTTTTTTTTTTACTGCTCTCCACCACCCCTTTACTTTCTGTCTCTCTCTCTCTCTCTCCATCAATCACATGCACGCCTGTTGTAGTGTTTGTGTGTGTATATATATATATATAGTACTCCCTCCATCCCACCTCAATTGTTCTACTTTCTTTTTTCGTCCGTCCCACCTCAATTGTCTCATTACTTAAAAAGACAACTTTTTCACACCCAACAATAAAATATTAATTTCACTCAATTTACTTTATACTCACACTCCTTGGTTATTGTGTCCGATCAACCCGGGACAATTCAGCTGTTACGGAGGGAGTAGTTGAGATAGGGGTGGACTTTGATTCAATCATGAAGCAATCGATTGCAAAATGATTTACATTCTCCCAAACACATCCATCTTTCTGTTCTGCCAAAAAGGTGTCCTCTTCTGCTTCCTTTGCATTTAATATTACTCTCTTTTCGAGGGCTCCCTCTACTCATCTCTCTCTCTCTATCTCTATCTCTATCTATCACCTTAGTTCCAAAATGTCCACGTTTACATACAAATTAATGTGTGTGTGGTGGAAGCACATTGAGGTCATTGGTTGAAGTTTTTCCAGTAATATTAGTGTACAAGTTTAAATCAATGTATTACTAAATAAATATAAATAGCTGTTAAAAAATGTGTGAACTTATTAAATAAATATTAACCAATATAATACAATAAAAATGGCTATTCTAAACACTACAACAATGAAAAGACCAACTAGCTAGTTGCTGTTGATCAGCTTCAGATAATACTTTTTTTTTTTTTGAAGAAAGCTTCAGATAATACTTGAGTTACTTAAATATGGAAAAAAAAAGGGATATATATGTCTTGATACAAGGATTTAGTTTTCCCATGTCCACGCAACATCACTATCCTCTCTCTCTCTCTTTATATGTAAGAGAAAGTAGTAATTGATTAAGCAATAAATTTTCACAGAAATGAAGTTTTGAGGGCAGGTCATGCTTTTAACAACCAAAAAGTATGGGTCAAATCACCCAAAATAAAAGATGCATGGACTCATATACCAATTGCAAATTTATATAAACGAGAGAGAGAATATATCAAAATGAAATTAGAAGAAAGTGAAAGGACGTAAGGGAGATTTAATCACTTTTCCAGAAGCTGATAAACTTTGCTACATTAGTAGAATTGATGTTGCACTTACATTTATTTATTCACACTTCCTTTTTTTTTTTTTTTAGAATTTATTATTTGCATTCGTCTTACTATGATTGCATATCACCTTCCATTTTGGGGAATATAACCACCTAATTCTAATAGAATATTAAAAGAAAATGAAAAAAGTTAGTATTCACAAGACTTAAGCGACAGGAGGGCTTTATTTAAATTTTTTTTTCCTTTTTGTTAATGCGGTATACATATATCTATATTTGAGTCTTATCATTATTTTTCCTTTTTTGTTGTTTAGCAATTAGGTCTGGTAAATAACTCTATATATGTCTCAAATATATTAGTGTATATTGATTTTTGATAATATGTAGTAACATTTGAAATTACTGCAAACCAACACGTGCAAACGAGTTAATATATATTACTAAAATGTAATTTATCATGACAACATAATTAAAGATAATAGAATATGTGCATATTTGAATTAAATTTTCGAAAACGAATGTGGCAAAGTTGGTAAAAACGTATATATTAGAGTAGATATGCTTAAAATATACACACAAATAAAATATCTCAATCTCATTAGATATATTCATATAATTGTAAATTATGTATATCTCTAGATAGTTATTCATATCTTGTAAACTCTATATATACATGTCTTAATAATATATTATTTTCTGAGGCAAATATTGTTGGTTTATCATGGTATCAGCTTAACCTTGATCCTGCCCACATATCTCCCTTCTCTCTCTCACCGTCCCCTCCCCCCTCTCTCTCGGTTTTCTGTTCCTCCCAAACGCGATCATGGCCGACGATACAACCGCAGCCAATGATCCCCTTCCCCTCTCCACCTTGGTGCATATGATCACAATCAAACTCACCTCTTCAAACTATCTCACGTTTTATTCACGACATGAATGAAGAATTTTCCATTAAAGATCTTGGGCAGCTGAACTGCTTTCTCAGTCTGGAAGTTACTTACACAACGGATGGTCTTTTTCTTTCACAAGCTAAATATGCACGGGATATACTTTCTCGGACGGAACTTCTGGACTCCAAGCCAGTCGCCACTCCCATCGCCGTTGACACTACACTTCAGTCTGATGGGGAGCCATTCGCCGATGTAACCCTCTATCTTTCCTTGGTTGGTGCGCTTCAGTACTTAACCATTACCAGACCGGATCTCTCCTTCGCCGTTAACTTGGTAAGCCAATTTCTTCATTCCTGACTGTAAAAGGGATTCTTCGATACGTCAAGGGGACTATCCACCACGACTTACTATTTTCTGCTCGCGAGAACTGCAACCTCGTTGCTTATTCTGATGTTGATTGAGCGCGATGCCCCGACACTCGTCGTTCGACCTATGGGTACGTGATCTTCCTCGCTGGAAATCTGTTCTCTTGGAGTGCTAAGAAACAACCTATTGTCTCTCGCTCCAGTTGTGAATCAGAATATCGAGCTCTCGCCAACATAGCTGCTGAAGTCATCTGGGTGTCGAATTTACTGCATGAACTACACGTGCATCTTCCACATCCGCCATCTCTCTTCTGTGACAACAATAGTGCCATCTTTCTCAATCAAAATCCAGTAGCTCATAAACGAGCTAAGCACATCGACATTGATTACCATTTTGTCCGAAAACTTGTCAACGCGAAGAAACTTCACACGGACTTTATTCCTTCCTCCGAGCAGGTCGCAGACATCTTCACCAAAGGTCTGCCTCGTCCGTTGTTTGAATACTTCCACAACAAGCTTCGAGTTGTCGGCTTCCCACAATCTCGCTTAAGGGGGGATATTAGAGTAAATATGCTTAAAGATATACACACAAATAATATATCTCAATCTCATTAGATATATTCATATAATTGTAAATTATGTATATCTCTAGATAGTTATCCATATTTTGTAAACTCTATATATACATATCTCAATAATACATTATTTTCTGAGGCAAATATTGTTGGTCAATCAGTATATACGTTGCCACCTACCATTCTGCAGCAATTAACAAAATACTGCAGCAGCATCTATTATTTACTCATTATTATGAAACACACCAATAGTTTTATAGACATGCCACTGCAGACTGTAGAGGAAATGCATGCTTTTGTCTTGCCATTTATTTTCTCTCTCTTATATCCAACAATATATCTCGTTCTCTGATTAGCACTGAAATTGAATTATTTTCTATCCGAATTTTAAGAATATGTATGATCCAAAACTGGTTATATATATCATTATTTGTGCGTGTAAAATGCATGATCACTTTTATTATGAAATATAAGTTATTGTTATATAATAATAATGCATTGTGACTGAGAATTAAATCATATATATATATAGGGTTGCATTATATGGTTACCTAGCTTTCCTATGTTATATGAAACTAAAATCCAACCTTTCAATTTGAATTTAGATGGATAGGATTAAGTTTAAATTTTAGTGATTAACTATATAATAAGGGTAATGAGATAATTAATTTATATTATTATTTCTCATTAACCAATTCAATGTTAGTTATTCCTTGTTTCTCTCTCCCATCAATATTATCTCTCCTTTATTATTCTTATAAAACTTTAAATAATCATAACTCATTTTAAGTTATTTTTTTACATACTATATATCAAATTAAAGATAATTTAATTATCTTTCAAACGAAATCCCTATTACATATGTTTAGAATAAGATAATCGAAGTAAAACTAAATAATGTAATAGGTAAAGCTAAATAATGTACCATAATATAAAGAATAATGTAATGATATAGTATACTTACCTAATTTCGATATTGTTCTTATAAAAATTGGGGAAAATCTTGATTTCACAATTGCGGTTGCATTTAATACATAAAAAAGGTGTTTGAGTGCTACATTATATGTCGTCTTTGTATTATATTATCCATGTTTGTTTTTTTGGTTGCATGATATAGATCAAATTGTTGCATGAATTGTACATTGTGCATCGACTGAGTGATACATTATGTGTCACATGAGTATTACATTATTCATATTTGTTTTTTTGCGTTGCAGTATATAGATCAAAGTGTTGTCTGAATGGTACAATATGTGTTGTGGTACATTATGTATCGGCTTTATAGTACATTATTCAATCGTATGTACATTATTTATGTATGTATTTTTTATGGTTGCGTGGTGTAGATCAAAGAGTTGTCTGAATGATACATTATATATTGAGTGAGTGGTACATTATGTATTGATTGTATATTACATTATTTGACTGTATATTATGCTATTCATGTCTGTTTTTTTTTTTTGCGGTTGCATGACATTGATAAAAGTATTGTCTGAATGGTGCATTGTATATCGACTGATTGGTACATTATGTGTTCATTGTATATTACATTATTAATGTCTGATTTCTTTCCGAAAAAAGAAACAAATAGTTCTCTTTATTCATAAATCTGTAATTCTCTTTATTAGTATTACAATATTACATTATTCTTATTATTATGTTACATTATTTAGTTTTAGCTATTACATTATTTGATTTTGCTACAATTACCTTATTCATAACATATGCAATAGGGATTTCGTTTGAAAGGTAATTAAATTATCTTTAATTTGATATATAATAAGTGAAAAATAATTCAAATTGAAGAAGTTATGATTATTTAAAGTTTTATAGGAATTATAGAGGAGAGAGAAAAATGATGAGAGAAGGAAAAATAAGAAACAACGTGTGATAGGTTAATGAAAGAGAATAATATAAATTAATTACTTAATCTACCTAATATACCCTTAATTTATATTTACACATTAAAAATAAAAATTAATTCATAATTTAATTACCGTTAGATTGATAAAATAAATGGTTGTGATTTGGTCTCATATAACATTTAGAGAATGGGTAACATATGATCTCTCTCTCTCTATATATATATATATAATGATTAGGTGATAATAGGATTTTTCGTGCTAAATGAAAAAAAATATGAGCCATTAAATATTGCAATCGACGGCTTAGATTAAACAAATCCCGTCCAATTTTCTGTGGATTTTTTGCACATACTCAATGCATAAAAGGGTAAAAATGTAAAAAATATTTTCAAAAATTTCATTTCGTGCAGTTCATAAACATAATATGCATACATTCGATGTAAAAAATGCAATATTTTGGGCACAAAACTGCGGCATATAATCAATGCAAAAAATGCACTCAATATGAATATAAAAATGCATATGCTTTAAAATAAAAATGCAAGATGCATCATTTGATGCAAAAAATGCAGATATTTGGGAACATTTTTTATGCGTAATTGATGCATTTTTTATCTTGAACGTAAATATAATGAAGAACATATACCAACTGATTATAAAATCATGATTTTCGTGCGAATTTTATATATTTAACATATTCAATATGGATATCATATGAATCATTGTAAAAATACGTTTACTTTGATATATGATTCGTAAAAAATAGATTTGAATCGAGAAAGATATAATCGTTTGATTATAATGAGAGGAAAGAGAAAATTAGGAGAGAAAATGTTTAGATAGAGAAGACGTTTATTCAAACTTAAAGGCTTAAAGGCTAAATTACTAAGATACCCTAATTACCTTATTTATTCAATAAATCATGAATTATCACAACCATTGGATCAACAAAATAAAGGATTCAGAATTTTTCTCATTTAGCATGAGAAAAGTTATTATTATATGATCACTACTATATATATATATATATATATATTGGTTGGAAGTTAGAAACCGTGGTTGAGGAAAACAGCTGGGATAGAAACTCAGAAACCTTTTCATGGACCCAAGCGAAGAATGTTGCACATGATCATGTGCATCAGACTCAGAGGCTTCAATTTTATTTTCTTTTATTCTTTTTTTTTTCTTATATTTAGTTAGGCCCTATCAGATAAAATTATTACCAAACTTTTATTTTCAATATTAATTTTAAAATAGCATCAAAACTAATTTTGAGTTACCTAATCAAACATTCCTCATTCATATCACGTGCACTATTTGAATAACACGTATTGTTCAATGTTTCACTCATCACCTGAGATTTATACCTAAATTTGTCTCAATTAAGAATTGCTGTCTATAAAATTTAGTTTGTATTAAATAGGAATAAATTTATACCATTCATCTAAAAGTATTGATGGTTAAAATTAACTTAATTATTTTATAAATTATGCTTGATTAAGCATGATTTATAAAGTAATTAAACACGAATGAAAATTATACTCAATTTTTTAATCTTTGATTCTTTAATCTCAACCATTGATGTTATCAATTCAATGGTTGAGATTCATTTGTATTTAATACAAACTTTAATTTTAGCACCTAATTACAACTCTCTCTATGTATAATAGTTATGTATTGTCAAATAATAAAACTTATTAAATTGTACATGTTCTTTAAAAAAAATTGAGGTACACTATACAGAAATGGACATTCATTTCATTACTCAAATTCATGACTAATTAATTATAAATAAAATATTTAACCACTATGCTCCGAGGTTTAATATTAAACTATAAATATCTAATTAATATTAATGCCCACCGCAGATTAATGAAGTCATGTTGAATCACAAATGGAATCAAATAACCGGATCATAAAAACATGGCAAAAACTTGCATTAGGCAGACCTAAACGGTTTAGGCGGGTTTTATCCTACCCAAATGGGTTAACCCATCCCAAATAGGGTTTATTAATCCCAATTAGGGTATATTATATGAGTTTGAGCTAGGGTTAATGGATAAAATCCGCCTAAATTGTTTAGGCCTGCCTAACCCAAGACCTTCCCTAAAAACAAGGATATGCATTTGATTTTGGGTTAATCTTAATTAGGGATTTCATCAAAGGGATAAAAAAATCATTTATAAGCAAGAAAGAATAATTTTGAAAAGGGAAATAACAATTAGTACATTTTAACGGTTGGATTGAAAATTGTTGTATGTAGTATTTAAAATCACATGCATTTTGTCCACGTGATTTAATGTCACATGCCACATGTACACACCTTATACTTTATTAGGGAAGCAAAACCACCAAGTATTGCTTCACCAATGAATTTAATCTGAAGTTATTTAATCTTATATAATAAATTAAAATTCAAGGATCTCTATGCACTCTTGTAAATGCTTCTTTAATTATTTCATTTGTTACAAATTATAAATCCTCGATGTTTTTGGTTAAATCATGATTTTTAGTGTTTTTTAACCGTGGGTTAATTTGAAGTCTGTTTTGGGGTCCCTTGGCACAATCTTTTCTTGATTGAATCTCTATATTTAAAGCGGATTAAAATTTCCTATATTTCTTTCTATTTTTTTTAATGACAGAGACAAAAAAACTCGGCATGTCTTTTCGCATTCAATCACCAAAATAAAACATTTATTAAATTACATTATATAAGCTAATTTAAATATTTCAATTTACTGCATAAAAATCATTTTAATATATTTGACGACATTAGAGCAAAAATGCATGGTTGTGTCACTGTCACATATTTTTCTATAAATAGTGGAACGAGAGAAGTAAGAATGGATTACAAAACAATTTATTTAAAAAAAAATTACTACTCCCTCCGTCCCGGTGAAGTAGTCCTATTTCTTTTCGGCACGGAATTTAAGGGTTGTGAGTGTAGTGAAATTAATATTTTATTGGTGAGTGTGAAAAAGTTTGCCATTTGAGGTAAATGAGACTATTCTATGGGACAAACAAAAAAGGAAAGTGGGACTACTTCAATGAGACAGAGGGAATAGTATATTTGAAATGTGTATTATTCAGGATATAATTATTTGTCTAAATTATCTGAAATAGCCATTTTCTTATAACACATTTCAATTTTAGCCACTTTTATTAACTCATTGCAATTTTAGCCAAAAGTACAATTTTTAGCGTTGGAATTAGTTTACAAATCATTTGATTGCAATTATTCTGACTTTTATGTCTAATCTTTTAGTTAAAATTTGTTGTTAACTAATTTTATAGATGTTAGAACCAAAATCTATTTATTACTCACAAAAAGAAATAATTAGGTAGCTATCGGGTTTTAAAAAAATTAAAATGGAATAGCCAAGTCTCACTCGTGTTTTTTTTTTAAGAGCAAAATTCGATTAAAATGTTTTGGGGTCCACTGGAGTGCGAACCGAGTGCGACCGAGTGGGAACGGTTGCGACTCGGTCG
>JAPKLW010001484.1:160666-170999 GCA_026898455.1 Plectranthus barbatus
TAGTTAATATTCTATTATTAAATTAATGTATACTCATTATAATTTGAAAATATTTGTTAGAATGAAAATATTAATTATTAGTGTAACAAATATTTTCATCACATTAATTAATATTCTTAATGCATCGAAAAGTTTATGATTAAAGTTAATAATAATATAAATTAAAGAAATATTATTGTACAACTAAACATGCATAAAATTTATGATGTGCAACCAATAAAATATTATAGGCAAAGTCTCAGATGAGACGGTCTCATCATTTTTATTGTGAGACGAATTTAATGAAATGATGTATTTCTTTATTGCAAATGACGTTTCACCATTTGTATTGTGATATGAGTTTAATGAAATGATGTATTTCTTTATTGCAAATGATATATTTCTTTGTTGCAAATAATGTAATTCTTAAAAATAAAATGATGTATTTAATTTATTGAAATGATGTATTAAGATCCGTCTCACAATAAAAAAATAGTGAGACCGTCTCTCAGGAGACCAACTCAATATTATAATATTTTAAAATTTTCAAACACAAAGTAAAAAATTACTTTAAATGAATAAATATAATTTTAGTAAATAAGCATAATTTATAAAAATAATTTTTCACAATTTATTACTTAAATAAATGTAATACTTTAATATCAATATTTTAACTACACAATCATTGTATTTGAACTACACGAGTGTAATTTTAACTAAACAGAAGTAATATTTTATATAATACAAGCATGAATTTTGAACTAAATAAATATAATATTTAAATTAAATAAGCATTCAAAAACTGATTACTAGATGGAACACATAACTAAATTTAACATAAACAGAGAAGAAATATAATAAAATAAAAAATAATAACCGAGTCAATCAAGAAGATAAACTTACATTTTAAAAATCATGCGAGATTTTAGAAATAAATGGAGTATAACTTAAATAGCATCACGATTCTCAAATAAGGCTATAGTTGATTTAGTAAGAATACAATAATATATCTTAAAATTTATCCACACTAAATATCGTTGCATTAAATTTTTTTCTATATATTATTTATAATCTTTCAACATAAGATTCGTTCTCATTGATCATTACTATGATCAATTGGTCATAAGATGAGTAAATGAGAGGGACACCCCTCCCACTTAAATTATGAACACAAATTATATATATAAAAAAATTATCATTATTATTATATTTATATAAATTGAAAACCACACGTTCTAATGATTGCGCCCAGATCTTAGTAAAAAAGAGATGTGAAAATTTGTGTTTTGACTTAAAATTTGTATTTCTCCTCATTTTCATAATTAAAAAAATTGTATTTTTTAATATTTAAAAGTCAAATATCGCTATGTGCCCAATTTTATTAAAAAGGTATTTTAGTTTATACAAAATATTTCAAAAATATATAATATCTCAAGATGTCAGTAAATATTTATTTATTTTGTATTAGATCGAATTTCAAATAATTTGTATCAATTACCACTATAATTAATTTTCCATAGACTTAAATTATAATACTTTCGTGCAACGCACGGGTGAAATACTAGTTAATATATTAAAAGAGAATAGTCTAAATAGTTGTTCCCGCCAAAAATACATATTATCTACTAATATATTTAAAGGGAAGAGTCTAAATAACTGTTTTCATAAAAATATAAAACAAAAGATTATTTTTATATGTTTCAATTATTTTTTAATTTTATTTATTAATGTACTAATATATATACTAAGAAACCTTTATATATTTCAGTTATTTATGATTTATTTATTAATATATCTACATTTAATATATATACAAAAATAATATATTTTTGTCATTTTTTCCTCAAAATCTTTAAAAATTCACTAATTCATTCTTTTGATTTTTTTTAAATATACAAGAATGATTTGTTATTTAATTTAAGTTCACTTGTAAATTATAATTTTATTTTTAATAATTTTGTGTTTATTCCTTACATTTTTGTGAGAATTTTATATTTAAAATTTAATATTTTTATTTTGGTAGAAATTTATAATATGTTCTAAGATATATAAATATAATTTACAATAACTAATATTTAATATTGAGAAAAAATATTTTTTCAAAAATAATTATTAATATAAGTATTATTGTTTTATAAACAAAATAGCAAATGTTAGTTGCACAATGTGCGCGTGTAAAACTAGTATTATAGATCTAAAATTAGCCCTATTTAATTATTAGGAAATTGGAAAATTGGAAAGAAAAACTCAAAATAAACAAAACTTAGAAAAATTATTTGTTTGAATAGAATAAGTGATGTGTGTGCATTGATATATATGCTTACAAAAGTTGAACAAGTTGGCAAACAGCCCCTGAATTAAACAACGCTTTCAGCATTAATTGCTAAGCCCAGACACTGAGTCATTTGCTGTAACATCGTAGAAGGCGTCACGCTGAGTTGCTTCCCCCCCACCCCACCCGCCCTAAAAATTTCACTAATTTGCCCACGTGGTTAAAAAAAGTTGGTAGTAATTTAAATGTTGTTCCATAAATTAAGAGTTCGACCTTCAATTAAAATATTTTAGTTAAGTGAACTGATAAAATAATAGTACATTTACTATAATTAACTAAAGATAATGATAATATTTATCAGAGAAAAGGCTTTCAATTACACGCACTCAAATCTTGAAAGACATGATTTTCACATAGAAGCAAGCAAAATTATTTTTCAAGCATAAAAAGTATGTATAATAATAAATAACCATAATAAAGATATATACATGATGATAAATTTGTGAGAAAATAAGTTTAAATGTAACACTACATCCAAGTGGACTACCATAATTTCTAACGGTTGGTAATTCATGTACTTCGTTGTAAATTTTCGATGTAAAATATTTAATTTTTTCGAAATTAAGTATTACCAACATAATCTACGCGAAGAGTAGATGATTGTGATATATTTATTTTCTCAAAATCGAATTCGGGTGAGTGAGAAATAAGTCCACGAAATGATACGATTAATGTGATTATTACATAAGGAAGTTAGGTAATAAATGAAGTATCCCATATTGATTAATTAAACTAATTAATCTATGTTTAAATAGCTTAATGGTTGAGGTGTGTAATAACCAAGTGTGCAGTGTATGTGGCACTCGGTGGCATCCTTGCGCACTGCCGCCACTGCTCGTCTTGCCCCGAGGCCGCTGGCTGAGCGCGCGCACCCTAACCCCGGCCTAGTCTCGATTCTGGTCTTTGGGCTCTTAGGTCCTTGGCTTTGCTTGGTTTGTTGTGTCTTATCTTTTTGGGCACTTCAAGTCAGCCTGCGGGTTTGACACATGGACTATCGACGTGACTAATCCAGTCGACGTGGTGCACACGATGCATGTGACGTGGCTGACGAGTCAACGCAGGTATTGAAATGCATCTGGACGGTTTTCAATCATGTTGAAAACGTGGGTCAACACACCTCTGCGCGTCCTGCATCTTTTTCATGCATCTCAGTTTCACCTCCGTTCAGTTCGCCGGAGCCTTTTCAATTGCGGTGCTGCCTCGAAAAGGATGAAGCCGTTTTACCTTTGGGGACGATAGTCGGTTAACGAGCACTACGTTGGCGAATTCGTCTTGCGAAAAGAGGGCTTCCTCGACTCGGCTATATATTTAATTTCATTTTATTTTATTTGTTCTCGTACTAGCAGTACTTGCAGTCTTACTTGTAAAAACTTATTGTACTAGACTTTATTTCTTGCAGTGTTTTCAGTCTTGTTTCACAGATCTCATTTCCAACACTAACTATATAATAATAATAATATTTTCACTGTTGAATTGAAAGACACCCTGTGGCATTAAAAGTGCTAAATAAGTATGATGAGAGTTAAGAATCCCAATAGATAAATGAAATTAAAACAGTACACATGCTTTGATGCAGCCTAGGATTTAGAAAAATAGAAGCCCTAGAAAGAGTGTTGAAGAGGGTTAGATTATTTTGATCATGACATAATAAAACCTAAGATGGCAGACAAATTTGTTGAGAAATTAGTAGGGAATATTTGGGAGTATGGAAAAATTGGAGAATTAGAAGGTAAAATGGGTTTATTTAGGTTGAGCTACGTCCACACCACCACTACCAAACAAACAAACCTTTAATTTGTGGGTCTCTCTCTATATATCACACAAGTCAATGCATATATTTTTGTGAATGTAATCATAAATTATACAAACTTATATAAGTTAGGACCTTCATTATTTTATTCACCCATATCTAGGCTTCTAAATAATATAAAATTTGTACAATAAGCCTTGTAAGTTTATTGTGACATACAGTTTGGAGGTTTTAAAATATTACCAGGAAAAAAAAAACCAATATTTCCTTGGTGGCAGTATTGTTAAACTGGGTAAAATCATGTCTAATAATAATTTGTCACCCAAATTCACTTATTTAAAAATTAAAATAAAACATCAAAGCTCAAAAAACAGAAAAACAAGTAGAAAATCATGTGACCAAAAGGCAATTTGATTTTTCAACAAAATGTGGCATTGCTATCTGTGCCCCCTTTCTTAACATGAAAATGGGATTTCTTGTCCACTTACTTGGGATAATGTAGAAACATAAGAGATCATGATTTAAATTTTTTTTTCTGAAATATTTGGATGTATTTAAATTATTTTTCTAGAATATTTGAATGAGTGAGTTTAAAAAAATATATATATAATTAATAAAAAGAACGGGATTTCTTTAATTACCACGCACCCATCCTCAACAACTAAATAGAAGAAATAAAAATAAAAACAGTGCGTTCGTGTGTTATTATTATTAATTTTTGTTGGTATGTGTATGTTTGTATTGGGTAAGAGAGAGAGAGAGAGAGAGAGAGAGAGAGAGGGGTAGTGACAGACAGAAGAACAGGAGAGGGGTTAGTTTCCGTTTCAAGACTTTTTAACCCGTGGTCTACGGGGATGGAAGGAAAACACTATATTTTTTTTTAATCATAATTTTGTTTTTTTTTATTTTTTATTATTGGATTAGATTTTACATTGCGTGTTTTGATTAGTGAAGGAGGAGGGAGACCCCTCCCTCCCTCGCCTCTCCTAGCTAGTGTCACTTTCCAAGATATACTCTGGAGGAATTACACAGACACCAAATTAATCCTCTCCTTCCTTTCCTCTTCCCCTTGAGCTTCCCAACTACAAGATTGTCTTTTCAATTCAAAACACTCCTTCTATGGTATCGTATTCAAGAATTCAACCCCTTTATTCCAACAATCAAAAGCTTTGTGCAGTAATCTGGCATATTGTGAGCACATGAAAGCTCTCTTTACCCCTTTGTACAAAACCTAGGTCTTCCCTTTCAACACTTCCTACGTTGTTTGTGGATTTTCTGAATCTCACCTTCTTCTTCTTCTTCTTTTTTTCCGCCAACAAAAATGCCCTTAGAATCCCCTGATCTCTCTCTCCAAATCAGTCCACCCAACATTTCCCTCTCCCCATCCGCCATGTCAGAACTCCCCACCAAATCCAACAACTCGGCCTCCTTCTTCCACCTCTCCTTGGCCCATGCTGCCTCCGCCGACGACGGATTAATCCGGCTGCACAACACCGGAAGAGGAGGTCACCATCAAGATCAGCTGCACCCACAAAACCCTTACCGTATCAATCACTGCAGCAACCCCCACCTTAATAATCAAATTAACCATGGCGATGTCTCCGATGGCTTGAGGCCCATCAAAGGCATCCCGGTTTATCCTAACCGTCCTTTCTCATTCTTCCCGTTGGACCACAGCGGCGGCAGAGATAAGGATCCAAAGATGGGCTTCTACCAAATGCCGCCGTGCTCCTCTACATCGGTGTCGCGCGCTTTGGATCGCCAGCCGCCGTTTCTTGGCCCCGGTCCAAATGCTTCGCTTCCGATGTCTTCTGGGTACCGGATAACGGGCGGCGGTGGCGTTAGATTCAATGGGCTGTCGTATCAGTTACACCAACACGAGGCCTCTCCTCATGGGATTATGAGATCGAGATTTCTTCCGAGGTTACCGGCGAGACGCAGCGTGAGAGCACCCAGAATGCGGTGGACGAGTACTCTCCACGCGCGCTTTGTTCATGCAGTTGAGCTTCTCGGCGGCCATGAAAGTAAAATTCAATTTATTTTGACTTAAAACATTTCTCGCAAGATCTTGTTTGTATTCTGCATTTCCCTTTTTCTTTTTGTTTCAACTTCGGATTAATTGGTGTATACATATGCTTATCTCATTTAGTTTTTTTTTTTTTTGGGGGGGGGATTGGTTTTGGGTTGTAGGGGCTACTCCAAAGTCAGTACTAGAGCTCATGGATGTCAAAGATCTCACTCTTGCTCATGTCAAGAGCCATCTACAGGTAGAGCAATTAAAAACTATAGTTGGGCTGCAGCTATATATGAAAAAAAAAAAAAAAAGTAAATGATAATAATAAGAGAGAGAAAGATAGTGATGTTTGTGTGTAGTAGGGGGCTGGGACTCCGCCTGTTGCTCCGGCACAGTAGCCGAGGAATGCAGACTGAATGAATGAATTAAATTAAGGTAGAATGTGAGGGGTTCGAGAAGAAGAAGAAGAAAAGGAAGAGAGATAAAGAAGGGAGAAAAAGGCAAAGTCATCATTTCTCAATAATACACCTCATTACTAATACTGCCTTTACCTCGTGATTAATATAACAAGAATTGCACTACTTCCACTTCCACTAGGTGGTGAGCTAGCAGCCCTCCTTCACGAGAGGGAGAGGGAGAGGGAGAGAATACTTTAATTAATTTCTTGTTTAATTAATTTCAACTTTTAATTATGAATGCCGGATTTAACTTTAACTGCAATTTCCATATTGCAGATGTATCGAACTGTTAAAACCACAGACAAATCTGCAGCTTCATCAGGTACATCATAATTAACTCCTTCTTTTCTGGCTGCAATTATATATTTAATTAACCAACCCTTTTCATTAACTCATTAATATATATATATACTAATCTCCCACAGACGGATCTGGTGAAGATGATTTCTCGACAGTCGACCGGGCTGGGCTGAAACTATTCATGGATCAAGGAGGGCCTTCCGATGGATCTTCGCCAGATTCATGTCCATCCACCGCCACTACCAGGTCCAGGTATGTATAAATTATATACATACCTCTCTCACACAGTCGACGGTCGTCTCTGTTTGTGTATATATATGTACGTGCGAATTGTAGTAGAATAGCGCTCCCTTTTCCTTTTGCATGGTCCACCAATTTCAACAATAAAAAAAAGGCAGCTTTTTGCTTTTCTTCCATCAGCTGTTTCTTTTATTTAATTTCAGGATACAGAAAAACACGACAATCAATTAAAAGCCAAAATAACTAAGAGATCGAAAGCCATCTGATGTAATTAGTTAATTAAAGATTAAAGAGAAAATGAAAGATGAGCAAATTAAGGAAGCGTTTTGACTTTGAATTCCTGAACTTCCTATAAATCGGTCAATTCAAATAGAGAGTGCTCTAACTTCATCGGGAATATTGATAGCTTCTTTTTCTTGGCCTCTTAGTTTGTAGATTAATTATGTTTTTTCTTCCCCTCTTCTATTTGTTGTCCAGTTTCAATTTTCACCATTTGTAAATTCTAAATTTTTATTTAATTACTACACTATCAAGATCTTCCCTTCTTTTGATTATGAGATTAACTTAAATGGCTCTCGTTTTCCAGTTTTAATTTGATCGTATATTAATAACTTGGATGAAAAAAAATAATGATTTGTGGAGTCATAACTGATAAGTAATAGTATAAGTCTAAAGTGGAGCGAGGAAGAAAAGAAATGAACATGATCAGTACTCCATTAAGTTCAATAAATTATTTGTTGGATTATGTTTGCCCTAATTGAATATAATTCATATTGATATTCTACAATATTATTACTCTGTACGTTATTTTTCATTGATTGATTACCTTTTAATTAAGCTTTATCTATGCCCTCTTACACATACAAAATAAAACCCAATTTATGGAAACTTTGAAATCATACGATATCTAAATATGCTGTCCTTGACCTTCAATAGTTATAAACACTAAAATTGCATTTTTATAACCTGTAACATGTGTAAGTAGACATCTTCAAGCATTATTTGGGTTGAGAAAGATTGAGCTTATACAGTTGAGATGATTGATACATAAATATTTATTTATACATGATACTAAATGTTTTGAATAACAGGGAGTGTTGGGCTTGGACACAAAATAATAATAATAATGATAATGTTGATGAATCATATAGCCTCGTACGGTCGTCCTCCTTTGCGTCTGATTCAAACGCCTGCCCGTTGATAGAGGTGACTGCAGCTTCTTTAATTTTTTTCTCAATCACTACTAGCTAGCTAGTATTTATATATATCTTCCATTTTCAATTCATTTATCAGTTGCTATTGTATCTCGATCTCGTATTTAATTTTATTTCACATTCGCAGGAAAGTGAGAGTTCATGTCCAAAGAGCTACGAGATGTCGGTTGATGAAATTTATTGTAAGAGCCCTAGCCTGGAGTTCACTCTGGGGTTGAACAGACCTAATTGGATTGGAAAATAGCTAGCTCCCAAATTGGACATATTTAATTTATATATATCTTCATTTTGAAAAAGTATAATTATATATATAAATTTTTCTGTGTAAATTTGAGAATGCAATATGTTGAATATATATATGAAGAGACAGTAGGTTAATGCAGTTCAACACGATGAAGTACTTTTCTTAGAATACACCTTGCATGCTTTTCGTATTTAACCAATTTAGTTATATACACTTTGTACATATGCTCTTACATATGTTAATAATGTTTCTATGCATAGGATTAATATGCATAGATATACTTTTTTTTAGGTCATCGCCAAGTTTCAATTTTTAGGTCAGTTTTAGTGTACTAGATTAATATTAGTTCATGGAATTTATACATTTTTATTGCTATATATAAACACTCTTTTTTTATAGCATAATGTGTTAAGAGTAAATCTAGATATAGAAATGAAATTAAAAGAATGTGGATAGTAAAAATAATAATAATTTTATCTAGTGTAGAGATATAGCCCAAGATGAATGTTGAGATTTGAGGTTACACTTAAATTCATAAATTGCTCGAATTTATTAAAAAACATATACATTTACTTTTATATACAGTCCCACTACTTAACAAATTACAATGTTGTAAAAATCGCTAGGCGCTAGTCGGGCGTCCGAGGGGGGCCTAGCGCCTAGGCGGTTTAGGCGGGGCCTAGGCGGGATTTAGGCGGTTGACCGATTTTTTTATATATTTGAACATCTTAATAAAGTAATACATAATTAATATTTACTTAAATATCTTAAATGAATATTTCAATATTTATTTAAAATTCCTACAACATTTCAAAGCAATTCCAAAACAAAACCAAAAAAAATAAACGAAAGTGTAAATATTCTTACAACATTCCAACATTTCAAATAATATTACAAATTTACGTTAACATTATCATGCATAAATAAGTAAGTGAGTAAATACCTTTTTAATGATAATGTTATTAAAAGATAAAGGGTTGAAATTTTACGATGAAGAGAAAATTTAATTTGGGGATTAAGATTTAGGGTTGTATTTTAATTTTAATGTATAATTTTCTATTTAAGATATTTTAATTTTAATTTTTATATATTAAAATATTAAATATTGATTTTTAAAATTAAAAAATTATAAAACCGCCTAATTGGCCGATTTTACCGAGTAAAACGATTAATCGGCCGATTAATCCGCCTAATCGGGCCGCCTAGCCGGCGCCTAGGCGCTACACAGAAAAAAATCAATTTTTCAACCGATTAGGGGTTTTTCAGATCGGTTGACTACCGACTAGCGATTAATCGGCGCCTAGGCGGTCCTAGGCGTCGATTTTTACAACAATGTCAAATTATAATAAATATAAAAAATATAGAAGTGAGAACCAATAATAAAAAGTCTAAAATTTTTAAAATAACCTTTTGAAAAAACACTTCACAAAAATAGCCAAATTGCATGTGTCAGAGTAAATTTCAAATTTTAATTAAAATGTCATTCAACACAATAACTTTTTTTAATACTCAAATCATCACTTAATATAATTATTTTAATAATTAATTAGATAATTTAGTATTATAAGTAGTAAAAAATAAATTGAAATTAAGTCAAAAAGCATTGGTGCGTTTCTACCGTTTAGAAAAAAAAAATAAAGTAAAAAGTAAAAATTCAAGGGCCTTCACCATGTCTCGATCAAATCTTAATCGTGTAGCTATAGGGCCAAGTGGCTATTGAGTCACTATCAAGTTGCGATCGAGTGGCGATAATTTTTTCTTAATAAAATTAGGTCCTGGTAGTGAGACCATATTCATGACAA